>JBBBDQ010000253.1:2397500-2572500 GCA_037127315.1 Ascarosepion bandense
TAACTGACTGACATTGTTCTGATTGTTGTCCTCATATTTATTGCTATATTCACGAGCTAGTATGTCCTCTTGTAAAAATGATAAAGGCATAGACCGTTGTTTTCATGAATATATGAATAAATGCCTTGATAGGCTTGACCGAAAATGTTGTGAATTCAATACCTGCCTACAGAGGCTACAGCAGAGGCGAATGAAAAAACATAGAGAGATAAATAAAAGGGAGCTAACTGATACTGTAACATCGGGAACAGACATGATTTGTGGAGCTTGAAAACTCTAAATAGGTGATCGAACTAAAAGTTTTAGTTTGAAATTTCAACCACCAGATCAAGGCCGTAGCCTACAACAGAACTATGACAACAAATTTTATGACAACTAAGAATGTAGAATTGTACATACGTGTGCGTATACATGTCTGCGCACGCGCGTTTGTGCGTGCGCGTGCTTGATTGGGTGTATTTCTATTAACAAAAATCCCCATTTTGATCGGACACCCTACAGATTAAAAAGTAGCTTTTGGTCATTCCAAAATGCCAAATATACCCATACCTTCGTGCAAATTGATTAAAACAAAGCAAATAATGTAATCCAAGGATCTTTCAACCCTTTTCTGATTATGTATACGCAGTCTCGTGGCGTTGTTTTTCTATTCCGACCGCATTTTTCTTTACATATTTGATTGAAAATTTCAGTTACTCTCTTTGCCTTGATGACCCGAATGAAAGTTTTAAGGCTGACACCAACAAAATCCGCGATCAGTCATGAAGGCCTGCCAGTGTTTTCGTGCAGTATTACAAATTTCTACATTGGAGTAAATTTCATCGAACATAATGGCTGAAACTAATCCACAGTCAAGACATTACTCTCTGGACGAGATAAAATCTGATGCTATCACAGATAACACAATATTTTACAAGGTAAAATAAACTTTATCATACACCGTGAAAATACACTCATATTGCTGCGTACCACTCTAAATGACATAATATTAGGAAAAATAGATTTCGAGTACACTCTGCCACATCCAATAGGTCAAAAGTAACCGTATGCTGAAAGGAAGAAAATTAAATCAGTTGTTTTAATTAACTTTCACAACTGTTTACATAAACACGGTTACCAGATATTTCGTATAATAGTAAATAGCAGTGTCGGATCAACTAATTAGTTTTTTCAATAATAATTTTCCAGGTCTGGATTTCTACAGATCTGAAACTCACATCATATGCATCATAAACGTAAGTTCCCTGCATTATACCAATCAATCCACATATTCTCAGAATTTTGCTAGGTCAGGTCGATGCACTTAAGTATTCTCGTGGCAGAAAACTGTTCATGCTTCCGTACACTTTTGTTCTTTTACATCGCGCTATTTAATCTTATATTTAAAATTTAGACAATGGCAATCCATCACTGTCAGAATTCCAGGCACAAGTGTCGTCTATTTCGTAATCTACTATCATGTGTCGTTTTTTTTTAATCATGTCACCCTGGTTTCACTGTAAAAGGGTGGGACCTAGTTGCCAATCTAGTATCTCGTGCAAATCACACCTAGGGGGCACCAGTGATTTAAGTTCATCAGAGCAGAAGCCATGAAAGTATTTATAGAAGAGGCACAGGGATTCTTTTATTCTCGACAAGCTTTACTATTATCAACAGATCTTAATGTCTAAGGAAAAACAACTGAGAGATAAGCGATCAAAGATGTCCATGTAATAGTAAGCATTTAAATGAATCGACGCATAAAAATTATAAAATGAACTGTGTTTTAGTTGTTGTAGTTCAATCCAACACATGATAATAGCATTTCGTATATCATACTCTGACAGACGGCATAGATTGTCATAATTTTCAATGAGATTTAGTCTGACGTATATGCATAAAGATGTGGAATTTTAATTTTTTCTGCTAAGTAAATATTAGTTGGAAGCCATGTTGGAGAAATCCCTTTTTTCACCGTTCCAGATTATATGTAACGCGAGTTATAGGTTATTTTAATAAGGATAAGTATTCGGAGATAAGGTGAATGTAGGGTTTACTAAAAATCTTATCAGAAACCACAGTACGATTAAGAACTTAAATGCGAAACCTGCTATTTAGAGTTCATATGCAAATGAGTGACATAAGCAAAGATGATTGTCGCATTCTTTACCGCTTGAAACCCGTTTTAAGTTAAAGATATAAAAGCACAAACTGAAACGCATATTTAAAATATTTGCCGCTACTGGAACTCAAAATAAGCATAAAGCTTCACGATGCCGCATTAAGAAATCTATTTGGTACGTGCCTCAAGTCTTTTGTTTAACCACCAATGAAAGATAATCACATCGCTGAACGTGTTTCTTAATGTGAAAAAGCTTTCAAATTATATTATCGATAGGTGCGATGCAATATATTACTGGGGTTTGGTGAACAAGAAGAAGCTTAAAAACTACTCAAGTGCTGTTCGACTAATGCGTCCCCAATTTAATGGTGGTTCAATGCTTGAGCAAGGAATATTCAAATTATTTGATTGACCTCAAGAGGGAATCCTATGGTTACAAAACGGATTCTCTTGTCTATGTTGAAAATGTAATGTTTAATTTATAGTCTTAGCTAAATGGAATATCACTGGAATTCAAACGGAATTATTTATTTATTCATTCAAAATTGGTTCCCTCTTTTTTCTTCACTAATTCAGGGTTGAAAAATGCTAACTTATAGATTAGTCAGGCTATTCTTTGGCTCTTAAATGTATTAAAAATCTTTGAGTATTGCCAAGAGACGACTATATGAGAGTGTTAAACAATTTACACCAAAGAAGACAATTTTCGAAGCAGTGTCAACTCTTTGTGAAGATGTCACACCTGAGTCAATTATCAATTTAACGTCTCCAAAACACAGAGCGGCTTTAAGTAAAAACAAATGTGAAAATTCTATCAGTAAATGAGTTATTTATCTACTGTGTTTCTTTTTCGATTCCTTAGAATAAATCGTGTTTTGTCTGTTTATTGTCTTCATTTCAATATTTTCCTAACACTTAAGACTGATTCGTTTCACGAGTTTGTATATATATTGGAATGTTTCGAACAATCACTTTTGCATATTCCAACTGAAATGAAATTGTATATTTTAATTACAGGAAAAGTTTCAAGACCTTAATAACGAACGACATTGATTATATTATATATTATAATTTTATTTATTTGTCCGTTTTGTTAGAATGAAACGCATCAATGAGAGGAAACAAGATTTTGATTTGTTAGAATTATGATTCATGTCGATTTATGAATGGTTGATATTATAGGACATTATCTTCGTTATTTATATTGTCGTCTTTAAAATCGGAAAATGTAATATGAAAGTACTAGTAGAACCCAACAGGACATAAACTTAATTTGTTTTACGTGAATTTAAAATTCCAGGGTATTTCTTGTAACATAAAAGATGATCGTGAAAATGTATTATACGAAATCAATGCATTTAAATCACACTTATTCTTCGTTTACTTTAGAAAATGTTCTATAAAATAATTTATTTTATTTTGCTATTCAACATATTCGTTAAATTAGTTATGTTATTAATCGCTACGCTATTAATCGTTATTGTTCACAAAAATCAAGGCATACCGCTTTATAGCAATTTCAGTATGATACGTGATCATTTTCTTCACTATCAAGTTTCTGTTTTATTAATTATTTTTCGAAATTCAAATATTTCTGAATAAAATTTGATTAGTGACAATAAGAGTTTCTCTAATGCCGTTTGTGTTACTACGCGTGCCTCAATAAATATAATGATACTTCCCAATTAATAGTTTATATTTTTACACGTCTGTAATTAAAAATGATTCGTGGTAAATATGTAAATCTTAATTGCTATATATCTATATGTCATCAAAACTATTCGTATAAAAATTTAAAGCAGAACAGCAGACTAGCTTTGTTTTTAATAAATTAAATGTTTAGTGAATAACCTTGTCGATGAGTACGAGAGCAAGTATGAATAATTTATTGGATATTGACGTTGAAGTTCTTTAATCTCTCTATCATCTAATTTGTGATTGCTTTGTCAATGATCTTGTAAGGAAATGAGTAAATACCCTGGTTTCTGGCAAATTTAGCTTTTCTTAATGTTTGTCGGGAAGAGCTTTCCGCAGGTTATAGGAATGAATTGTACTGAATGTTTGGAATAATTTATGTTAACTGCATTTGTTCATTTATCAAAAGTCGGTTCAGGCAGAAAATGTATCGACTGACTGATTTTTACAAGTTATGAAATTTTTTTGGTAATGTGAAGCCAGAGAATATTTTCAATTTTTAATAATTTTTGAAAACAATAAATTTTAGGGATACAAATCCTAATAATTAACCTATACCTAGGAAGGATATATGGAACACAAAATGAGTTTGCACGTGTGAATGTAACGACTATGTCTATAATTAGAACTCATCTCAATTGCAACTGTAATTCCCAATATCCAACATAGTATTGTCTAGTTTTAATTTTAGTGATAAAAGATCGAAATCTATATATTGTTTTGTGCAATGAAACAGCAAATGTAATCATATTTGAAATAAATATTTATGGTAAAGACATTAATATGTATAATGATTCCATTCTCTCAACTATAAATTACTGTTTTCAATATTGTTTTCTTTAAAAGTAATTATTTGCCGTCCAATTTCGACTTGTTTAATTCTGTCTGGCTTTTAGATATATGATATTTTTATAACTTCGGCTCCTGTAAGTAACTCTCCAGAAGAAGCAGACAGTTTTGACAGGCAAACCATCGTAATTAATTGTTGCATTTGCTTACAGTGTAATATAATAGAATTGTAGCAAAACATTTTATATCATACCACTTAGTATATCAAATAAAAAGAGAAGATAGGATTTCTCTTACAATATCTTCTCTTACAAGGTATGAAAACAGTCAAAAATTAATGAAATCATCAGATTTTCCAAATCAATCGAATAAGCTTTCTTACTAAATACGTTCAACCCTCAATCGTTCTCTATTCAAAAAGATTTTCTTCTGAATAAAAATGTTGTTATCATTATATTAGTTCTTTTTTTATATTTATTGTAGGTTAGCAACTAAACAGCCACTTTTGTTACATACTTTACTTTCTCAGAAATTTTCCAACTTTAGAAATATTTGAAAATTACGAAGTTTTACAGAAATTCTATTAAATGATGTCCGTTTCAGTAGTGTATTAAAATATTTTAATATATTATTTGTTTATTATCAAATTGATATGATAATGAATGTACGTTTATTGAAGAGAAATGTTGAATCGGTGAGCCAATTTCAAATTATGACATAGTCTTTTAAGCACTCTCAAATCTAGAAAATTAAGAATGCATTACTTTCCTTCTAAGTTGAAAAGGTAAAAGTTAAAAGATAAATAGTATGGTAATTTTAATTTTTTAACTGTGAGTAATATATAATCTAAGGGAAGGGTTTTTCAGAATATAAATTTCTAGATATGCCAATGGGATGTCCTTCTTTTCCAATAATTTAAGGTATTTCTTCACAGATAATAAAAACAAGTTGTAGAAATCAATCAATGTCTATATCCTAGGGCGAAACGGTACTGGAATGATGAAATCATAATAAATTACCTTCCGAATTGTAATAATAGGATTATTTATCTTTAAGCTACTATTAATTTTAGATGCTTTGAGTTCTATGTGTTTTTTTTAAGAAAATGGAATTCGTTCACATTCCTTAAGAAAGAAACATACCGGAAGGTCTAAAACGAGATGGGAAACACTTTCTATTCAACATTCAAATAATCCCCCAATCTCCTCAGCATCTATATATAATCAGAATATTATTAAGTGCTATCATTTTTCCATAAAATCATCTATATTTTACCCGCAGTAATTCCATGATACGTTTATTAGATTACTTCACATAACAGTAATCTCAAAATTTATATATTTTGAGTTTATATATTTTGAGTTTCAATGAATTAAGTAACTACTGTGGCCCCTCTCAGGAAGAATAGAACTGTTAGCAGTGAAGCTATGATTAAAAATCTAATCGTGTTTAGAGTTTTCGGTTCTTATTCACAATTCCTATGCTTAATTTTCTATTCTATAATTATCAAGCTACAAATCATGTAACCATCAGAGTGAACTCAATTATACGGTCACAATATATACTTCTGGCAAGCCTGCTTATACATTAACAATTTTCTTTCCAGTTATGCAAAGCAAGCAAGCAAATTGAGTGTTATTTGATAATCATTAACGTTGTTATTCTGCTGTTAGTCGACCTAAAATTGAATGTCTATCCTATATCTGTCATTCGTTGAAGTTAACTTAATGCCCCTGCAACAACATATCTTTTTAAATAACATATATATTTATAACTGATTTTTAAGATAAACATTGGGTTGCATTCTACCATATCACAATATATTCTGCAATCATCAATAAGACGGTTTAAGTATGAAAGGCTGTTAAAATTTATCGGATAATGTCATAAATTGCTTTTCGATTTTATACACATTTGAATTATTAACCATGCAAATAGGTATAAAACACACACACACACACACACACACACACACACACACACACACACACACACACACACACATATATATATATATATATATATATATATATATATATTATATTTATTCATATTCATATTTATTCATAGCTTTACTTTTGTATTGAGCACTTTCTTAAAATAGTGTTTCTTTTGACAAGGAATATTATTCCAACAACACTTGGCTATATATATATATATATATATATATATATATATATATATATATATATATATATATATATATATATTATTTTGAAATATTGAAGCCCGTAAAGTATATAAGTGTGTGCAACAAAGGGCATAAGAGAGCACTGATAGGGATTCACTAGAAAATGTATGAGGACATATATTTTGATGAAATATCGTAACTAATCTTAAGGGCAAAGTATTGCTCCAAAAGTATTCTATGAAAATTAATAATAAAATGGAACCTGTGCAATCAGGTAATAATCACCACTCGGTAATTCTACTTGACATAATTCTTTAAAAACGAATATATTCTACCATATCTCGGACTTCATTTTTACAGGAAGGTAAAATAAATATATATTAAAAGTAACTAACTGGAAGATTAAAGAAATATATAAATGTAACTGAACTCAAATATGTAAAAACTGAGAAAAGTAATATTGTGTCTCATTTTTAGCCAAATGAATCTTGATACTCGAAAAGAAAAAAGTATTACTAGATAGAAAACTTATATAAAAACAACAATAAATTGTTGAAAGAAAAAGGTATTACCAGCAATAAATAAATAAAAATTTAGTTGGCAATAAATGACCTGCCGAGGTTGATATGCCATAAAAATAAAACAACCAACCAACCAACAACGATCGCATAAACAAGCTTATAGCTGACACCAACAGTCATCCGTATAGATAGGAATCAGACTCGATCTCACTTCAGTGATAGTTTGTTAACCAATGTTGTATATATTCGCAATTGTAAAATCGATAGCGTTCCGGAAAGCTTGTTACGATTCGTCTATGGGAAAGAAGTAATTATAGCTTTGAACACATGATATCGCCTTCAAAGCGAGTAGAGGCTTTTGCACACTGCCAAAGCTGTTAATTGAGTATTGGACAGATCCAAACAAATTATGGGGAAAATTATTATGAATCAAAGCATACTTTTGTTAAGTTTATCTCATAAACGTTATTATCAATGCCTTTATCCATGAAGTCTGAATATTAGAACGAGAGAAAGGAAATGATTAATGATGATCTATTAGAATACTAATTTATTCTATTTTTTGAAAAAAACAGAAGAATCGAATAGTTGGATTCTCACCTTGGATAGAGTTGAATTTAATTCTAAATGAAATTTAATTCTAAGTGAAATTTGAAAGTGACTTTCTGATTACCAATTCCAAACAATAATACCTTACACCACTGGCATTTTTGAAGCTTAGAACACGTTTTATTACCAAACAATCACACATATATGTTCTGACCAAAGACGACGTTGCTTAACCTCCGTGATCACAAATTAATTGGTGTTTCAACGTGATTGGACCTGAAGTTTTGCATTTCCAACAATAACAGTCATTTAACATAATATGTTATAAATGCTTGGGTGATCATGTCTTTTTCAGGACTGACTAGTTGGCCAATTTCCGGCGGTAGGCTACTGATTCTTTCACTGATGTGTTGGTTTTCAACCAAGACTATAAGACATGTTATGTCTTGCTATTCAAATCAAACAAGTGTGTAGGGGAGAACGGATGGATTTATAGATTTCCCAAGGTAATTTGCGCGTATATGAATGTAAAGAACACGAATGGAATTCGAATTTCACTTTCCAATTTCTCCGTTATTTGAATGTTTCCTACTCATTTATCAGAGGCCGAAACTTGCTCAGTTAATACTATATGTATTCACGAATGTGAATTCTAATGGGAATAATAATTACAATAATGTACATGAGTCATCTTAGAATTTCCAAGGTTGTTTTCTAAAGTTCGAAAGGCTCACCATTGGGATTGTTGGGATAAGTACACGAAAAATGAAGAAACTGTTTGAACAATACAAGGAAACAGAACGGATAATGATATTATTGATTTCGTGTAGTTTTACGCGTCAATTGCATTATGTGCATCTCTAGATGTGGTAAAACTATCCATGCAATGATCTGAAAAGTAGCTTACTTTTTAGATTACATTTTGAGCCAAGAGTCAAAATTGTCGACAGCACAACTATTGGCTACTTTCAAAAATAGCTACGCTGCTGCAGTCAACAGATACGAACATACTAATTTCATGGGAGATAGAAATCGAACAAACATTACTTGTATTGATTTAGTGAAAGTACATATATTTTCTATTAACTTGAAGTAGGAGCGGATCGGCGACGAAGACACGTAAAATTGTTTGTCCTTCTCTCTGCTCTTATACGTGGAATGTATTCAAATTTTATTGAATCGGATCTCGTAAAGCTTCTTGCCCACTCCTTATGAAATCTATCTTTTGCACTGCAGCGATGCTGGGTTTGGCACAGAAAGGTCAAGTACGTCAATGTCTTACGTCGTTCAAATTAAATATATACATCTTCAGTATTAAAAAGTTACGCATTTATCAATTTTTTTTTATTTTAGTGTCTACCTATTCCGAAAAGTATTTTAATCATACACTGACTTGCCAAAAAACAACTACATCGAACACTTACAAATCATATCTATGTATGTATTTATCTATTGCTTAATATATATATTACAAAATTGTACAGAGATATACGAAATTAGTATTAAATGATATATGTATTTAAATGTATTTAAATGAATACTTATGTTTAAGACGTAGATCCAAATTCTGCTAGGAGATAGATATTTGCCGCACAGATAACATGATTTCTTTAACATTTAAGCTACTGATCAATTAAAAATATATTTTAATAATAGAAAAGAGAATATCCACTCAAATACGATCATCCATCAAAAATAATATTCAAGCAAAGATATATATATATATAGTTATCCACAAACAGATCTGTATCGCAGCTCATCAGTACGGTTAGACTCAGATTGCTTTTAACCCAGGATTGAAACGCGACCGACGTGGTGCCAGTCGGCGACTATACCTCTGGCCCATGGGCGCACGGTAGAAGTAGGCAGACTTTTTAGCATGTATATTATCATTATACACGCCCAATAGCCAGAATGCTCTAATTTATTAGTGAATGTGCGATGTGTACATGCCTGGGTGGCTACTGTTTTTCAAAGTCTACCATTCTTCCAGAGTGCTTAATCAGGCTGTGAATATTCATATATATATATATATATATATATATATATTCACACACACATTTATATATGTTCACACACACACACATTTATATATATATATATATATATATATATATATATATATATATCATAGAGGAAAATAAACATAAAGATACGGATAGATGTAAAGATAAAAAATATTTGTACGCAAACGTAATAATGAAGTATTAACATACTATCTTTTTAAATACACTCCTATAGATTTGTTTTAATAAAATATTAAGTTTTAATATTGTCAAGACTTTAGACAGCTCATTTCCTATAATTGTTATCGTTAAAGAGACTGGCAGATGAAAGCAAATAAATATACATTTTAATAAATAAACCTAATCTTTAATCAAAATAAGCATATTCACTATAATTAAAGTTTAAGTAATAAAAACAATATGTCTCATTAATAAATATAAAAACTAAAATTTTCATCGCTAATCAACACACAATCTCTTAGACTTTGGTCGGTTGTCGATGCACTCTAAATACAGGAAATCAAAGCACGTCGGATGAAATGACGGTTCTCCGAAGCGAATCGGAGTGTTTTTGTGCATATATTCGTCTGATAAGAATTTTCATATATTCATGCCGGCAAACAAAAAACTTCTATCTATCTATCTATCTATCTATCTATCTATCTATCTATCTATCTAAACATCGGAAGAAAAATCTAAATGCAATATTACTTTTTAAGGCTTAATAGAACATTTTATCAAGCACAAATAATGATAAAATAGATAAATTATACGATTCCAAAATAAAAAGCTAGATTTTGATAAATTTATAAGAATAATTATATAACATTCGAAATGAATAGATAATCAAAAACATCAGAACGATTAACAAAAGCATATAATTTTAAAAGATACATCAAATACAAATGAAAAAAAAGCGTCCATATAGCATTAGTACTTGATGTGTAAAACATTACTATCAATAACAGCTTGATATATTTTGCTACATTAGCGAATAAATGTCTTGCATTCATTAACGGAGATTTTCTCTAATTCTCCTTTCAAATTAGTTTATAGTTCTTCAACGTTTGTTAGATTCTTTTCTTAGCTCTTTCAATTAGTAACTACCAAACATTCTCAATAGGAATCCTATCTGTCCGTGTAGCAGACTACTCCATAACAGTAACATCCTTCGCAGAAAGTAATGTCTTAACAGACTTTGCTGTGTGACGTGGCGCCTTATCTTGCATAAAAACAGATGGTTGATTAATTTCAGTTCTCAAATTAGGTAGATGTTTATACAAATTTTCTTTGTATACAATTGCGTTAATTTTAGCGTTTAGACTAACCAGATGACCATTACCATCAAAGGAAATCATGCCAACAACCCTCACATTTCCTCCTCCAAATTTCATGCAGCTTTTAGAGCACTGAGACAAATATCGTTCCTTAGGACTTCGTCGAACGAACTTTCTCCCGCCACATTCGAACAGGTTAAATTTGACTCATCGCTGGAATGAACACAATTCCACTGTTCTTCTGTCCATATGGTCAATGGCAAATTTCAATCGGCTCATTTGATTTTTTTTTAAATGTAAAGTTTCGTAGATGCTATTAATCTGTTCAGTTTTATTTCATTAATTCTTCGGGAAATAGTGTGCTTTGATATTTTTTTGCCAATATTAGCATTAGCTCTTTTTACATAGCGGTTTCTGTCGCAAATCGATCCATTTTTGATTCTATATCAATCAAACTATCTTCTCTTGCAGTAGTTTTCCTATGACTACAAGGTGGTTTCTTCGCTTCACTTGATCCAGTTTCCTCAACTTTTCTTCAAATACTATGAATAACATTTTAGATTTTCTTCACATTCTTGGAAATAACTATTGTGGATTAGTTTTCGCACTGAAAGGTTTTATCGAGTTATATCGGTTGCTAATCGACTTAACGTACCCCAAGTGTTAAGAACTTGGTAATATTTCACTGAAAGCTGACTCCTTAGTATTCGGCAAATTGCCCACTAATACAAACTGTCAAGTAGTTCTACTGAACTCCAATAGAACTCTTAAGGATTCCCATGAACTTCACAAAGTAATTCTAATATCTACTTCCGTTAACTTCCTGTTAACTCTTATTAATATAGGAGTGAGAGTCCATTATCTGTAGAATAAGTGTGTTTCACCATAACAAAATCTATTTTGTTTAAGTTCCAATAAAGTCACATATATTTTCGCCACCTTTGCAATGCAGATGCCAATAGTGTGCCGTTGTTATTTAGTAAAATAAATGATTTTACATACTTCCACTAAAAAAAACAATTATTAAATTTTAAAAATCTATTTAATAGTTCTGATGTTTTTGATCATATGTTTTTTTAAATAATTATAATTATTCTTATAAATTCATTAAAATGTGTTTATTGAGCTTTATCTTTTGGAATTATATAATTTACCTTTATATCCTTATTTTTCTTTGATGAAATGTTCTTTGAAATTATAATAAAACGTTATTTCATATTTGGCCATTTCCTGAACATCACGTTACCCATTATATATATATATATATATATACAAAGGAAAGTGTTGTAATTTGCTTGAAGCATTGTGTGTATTATGAATTTGGTTAGTTTTTGAAGGCTGTCACAATGAAGGTAAAGGAAGGTAAATAAATTGTTGAATATCACCTATTTATTATACATTAATATTACGAGATTGAAATCTCATCTTCAGAATGTTAGGGCGATTGTGTTTGAGGCCGAGATTTCGACGAATTATCCTTCTGTGCTTGTGCATGAATGTGTATGTTTATGGTGTGTATATGTGTGATTGATATTTGGGATTTATATTTTCTAATGGTATCAGTCTGCTTTGCTATGTCCTTTATCTAAGTGTGTGTTAGTGTGTCAAGAGTGCGTGTGTGCGTATATGTGCTCACGCGCGTGTGCACCATGTAATACGTTTCGCATATCGCACTGGACGATTTGAATGCTAGTGCATGATGTTGCTAGTTAATCACTCACGTGAAGATTTTGTTCTGATATCAGTTTCATATTTTCTCTAAGAGAGAATGATAAAATTCGCATGTCAAAATACATCAAAATGTTTTCTTTGTCATACATTTAATCACTTTTACTTAGGAAAGGTATTGTCTAAAATAATAGCCAATGCTTAATTATCTTGTTAAAAACGAGTTAATAGAATGGGGCACTTGTATTTTGAAAAGCATTTTAAACAGAATATAGATATACGTTTTCCAGTTAACATAGGAACATATGTCTGTTTAGGAGATTTTGATATGTCGGTATTGGGAAATATACTTGGACTTACAATCATATAAATATGAACATCTTTGAAGAATGGGTGTCTCCCTGACACACAGATGAGAAAATAAGGTCAAGAAAATGTATGATATCTAAGGTGCCAACTGCACACATATACACATATAGACACCCACACCAACATACACGCGGAAAAGTACACACAAAAATGTTGCATGCCAAATCGTGTATGTTATATATTCTTCTAATGTTGATGGAACAACAATAATCACTAAGACGAATAAAGGGCAACACAGAACATTTTTTTTAATAAAAATATTAACTACTAAATTATATTAATATTCTATTCAGGAACTCTTGTGTATGCAGGGAATAATCAGAGACAGACATGCACATACGCACATATAGTAG
Source organism: Ascarosepion bandense (assembly GCA_037127315.1). Taxonomy (NCBI): domain Eukaryota; kingdom Metazoa; phylum Mollusca; class Cephalopoda; order Sepiida; family Sepiidae; genus Ascarosepion; species Ascarosepion bandense. The sequence continues at coordinate 2,410,960 of JBBBDQ010000253.1, forward strand.
ACTGGCTCACTGGATTTGGCTTCCTTTGCCGTCTCTTTGACTCCTTGGATGTACTCTGCTCTCGATCCGGAACACCTCCCTCTTATATAAGCTGAAATTCAGCGAAATTCATTCGATTGCGTCATTTGTTTTTTTTTTTTTTTGGAATATTTAGCTATGTTTTTTGCAGTATTATTGTCTTTGAGCCGGCTGTTTTGATGTCATCTCATTTTTCTGTTATTGTTTTCTGTTTGACCGAATTAAAATTCTCTAGGTCAGAGATGCTTTATCTTTATCCAGGCACATATATAAATTGTTCTCGCAGAAAGATTTTCTTTGGGTCAGCTGCTTTTGACGTCATCACAATTCCTTCTAGACTTATATCCTCCAACCTTGAAAAAGGCCCCTCTCAGAAAAATGTAATTCCCTTCCTTAAATTCAAATGCTAATTTCTCACTGCTTAAATTACATAATGTATATTCAATATAAAGATACACTTGTTTGCCAGTCTGCTTGTGAGCGAAATTATATTCTGTGGGTAATACTGCGGTGATATAGAGCAAAAGCGATGGACCGGATGTTTGTAGCCTCACAACAAAAAAGCAAATGACCAAAAGTCGTTGGTGCGCATGCGGGTTCGCGCAGATGTTCCGGTTGAAAAATTAAAATTAATGAAATATTAAATTTCCATTTCGCGAGCCTACGCGAATTTTATTTATCGGCCAATGCGAAGCCCAGAATCAAATACGGATATGAATTCCCAAATCATCACCTGCGATCCAAAAAGTCGAAATAAAAAGCCGATACAGAAACATCGCCAGACAGACCGACGCAGGCCGACACACACGGACTGACTAGAGAGAGAGGAGTGTAATCAGTATGCCCTTGACCTAAGTCAAGCGACTTACTACCCTAGTCTCCCTTCCCTCTCCTCTTATCATTCGTTGTCTCAAAACTAATTACTGACCTAAGGAGGGAATACATCAAACACATTCCTTACTCACAGCATTCCCACATTCTTAAGTATTAATTCTCTTTTCAGAATTTTATTGCCATGAACATTTTAACGTCCGTTGGACCTATACTTCAAGTAGTACTTTAATTGTAAAAACCTTAATTGATATGTGTATATATAAAATGTTAATTTTCAATTCAATTTGTTTTTCTTGATTTATAACCTCTGTGACTTAGAGTGGGCTATCTACAACGAGGCCAAATTCCGTTAATCTGCAAGAATATACAACTACCCTTCAAAGGAACGACTCCCCACGATAAACTGGAAATAATGGATAAACCGCTATAATAAAATATATAACACAAAGATTCAATTGTCGTTTTAAAATAAATTGCTTTTTTATATTATGCTCTAGTGTTTGGATGCACATGTACATTAAGCAAAACAAAAATGCATTACCAGTTTTATATGAAGATATACATAATTTACAAAATACTACCAATAATTTCCATTCAAAATTTTGTCTGTTGATATCAATTTTAGTTTTTGGAGATATGATTTGAAAATATTAGACCTGATCATAATTTGATTCATTATTCATATTTTCCTGTTGGAAGCATGAAGCCAACATTACCAAATTAATCACGAACTCGGAAATAATGTCTATTCTTCTCTGTGAATGATTCAGCTTCAGTAATTTTATTCTGCTAAATAATATTTCGTACGTGCACTAATTTATAAGAACATTCATAATGTGTGCATTACGCAATACAAAAATGAAGGGATAATGAGGAGTTCTTTTGTTTTTTTGGCGATAGTGTACGAACCTCCATCTACATCATCAAATATAATTTTTTGATGAACCAAGTGATAAAGGAAAATGTTGGTATGATTAAAAGAAAAGATAGTAGCGTCTAGAGAAAATCATAAAAACAAATATAATACAATTTTTCATAATTACATATGGGTACATAATCAAATTCCGACGTATATTTAGGGAAATATTGTTTGTAGAATATGCCGGAGAGTAAGATTTCAGGTTAATACATTAGTCAGTTAAGTGCAATCTGTGATACACGCTTGGGCGATCATGTCTCGAAAGAGACATGATTGACTGGGCAGAATATTATCTCGCAGTAGGTTGCCATTGCATTCTGCGGTAGATGGTTACCAGCAAAAGTTATATAACCCAATCTGTCCTATTATTAAATCTATATCTGGAGAGAAGACACGGATTAATACCTTTCCCAAGGGTATTTGTGCATAAGTGAATTCAAAGAATTTAAGTAGAATTCGAGCTCGGCTCCCCGATTTGTCATTCCAAGTCGATATCCACTGCACCACAATGCACATTAATACATATTTTGTGAAAATAGATATAACTAACTCTTAAACTAAGGATGTACTGGCAAATAATCGTTTAGTTAAAAATTTCTAAATGAAATGACTAAACATATCCGTTATATATTTCTTGCATTGGAAACAACCGGCATGTAGGCTCACATAAAAAATAATTCAGTGAATATCACAAAATATAATAAAGTGTTAGACAAGAAAGAGTATTCTGATCGGAGGTATATGTTTCATGATTATTCCGAAGTATTTTTTGAGATCTACAAGTATTTATTATTAGTGAACACAAACATAAAAAACATTCACAGATGAAGCCGTATTGAAATGCATATATTTGTTACGCGTATAACTTCAGGATGTGGTTAAATATGATTTTCACTCAATTCTTTCAATTTAATATTTCTGCAAATTTGGACATAGTACTTTTGTTCTATCTTGCATCATCTAATAATTTTAATTGTACTATTAGATAGGTTACCCGCTGTTTCCATTTTCTTTCGCCTTTTTAATATGTTTTTTAATATTATATAGTTCAATCAAGATATCTTCATATATTATCAAGGACATGTCATTAATCTATATTAAAAATATGTTAGTTTACTATGTCTTGTACTAGTTGAATATTATTTCATTAGATGAAAATATTCTACTATACTTGACCTCGTTATATATATATATATATATATATATATATATATATATATATATATATATTCAGATATTGAGGATATCTACATTAAATCCAAACAAACGACACTTAATAAAATCACGTTTAAATCCGGTCATACATAACACATTATATTTTATTTAAATATATGGTTCTGTTAACATATCAAGCTCTCACGCGGTGTGACATCATAGAACCGCATTTCAAATTTACGAACTGCGTTTGCTATTTGGTAACTGTTAACGTTGCTTGGCAAAGTTTTTTACTAATAAAAGATAAAAGCGTCTTCAATGGTGAGTGTTTTTATATTAACGTCCTTATAACCTCCCTGCGGGTGGCTCACATGAGCCGAAAGTTTAGAACCGACTTTAAAAAAATTATCCAAATGGAGAATTTTTCTCATTATTTCCCCATGGAATTAAAGCCAAAATACGGCTTAGAACGGGTCATGATTAAACACTAGCTATTCATTGACTCTTATATTTAAGAGTATATGTTTAGAGTATATATATATATATATATATATATATATATATATGTGTGTGTGTGTGTGTGTGTGTGTGTGTGTGTGTGTGTGTGTGTGTGTGTGTGCTTGCAAAGAATAACTCTAGAGCCAGAAAATCTACCTAGGTGTCACTTAAACGGATTGTCAGGGAAAGCTGGCTCTTTGGGCAGCCTTCCTTGACGCTCCATTTAGGTGAAACCTAGGTGTTCTTTATTTATTCTGCTCTGTCTAAGTATTGAGTGCTTTTTTGTTAGTTGATTGCTCGTATTTGGGTTATTCTTTGGTTTACGTGCTGACTTCTGATTAATGCTCCTGTATTTAGCTCTTTCTTTTTTAAAACCATTTTGCCCATCTTCGTAGTTACGTAGAAAGTCATTTGGACACGAGTATTGATAATATGTCTTATATATATATATATATCTATATATATATATATATATATATATATATATATATATATATATATATTATTTAGTTTTTCAAGTGATATTACGATTTCTTTATTTGAGGATATAAATTATAAAAAAATAGCCCAACTGTTTTATTTATACTAGCGCTTTCGGCTATATGTTCAGCCATTTCTGAGGATGAATGTTATTTTTTTCGTGTAACAGAATGTAAGTGGTATTATGTATAGTGTGGTGTAGTTGTATATGTTATGTAACGAACACGGTAAGCATGTGGTTAGCATGTTCGTTGTAGATCTTATTGAGTGTTGAATTTTTCGTTTTCATTAATAGTTCATCCTTTATATTTAGACGTGGGGGGGAAATGTAGATAATGCTATGATATCTGTGTTGTTAACTAGTATGTTCCGGATAGGGTTTGTGTTTTAATGAGGTCGAACTGAGCTCCTCTGAGAAAGATGTAGCGACAGTCTTCTAGTTAGTTTCGTAGTGGTATGGCCAATAAAAATATAAATAAATAAGTATCACCAACGCACTTCTTAAAATCTTGCGGTTTAATTTTAGTTTTTGATGTTGACATTAGCCGTTTTAAATTTAGTGTGATCCACCCTGCACATATATAAATTTACCATCCGCCTTTGCATTTAATTACGGCCGTTAAATCATGTTGGGTATCCCTGCAATTCATATCGGAGTTCTTAACAAAATTCAACAGAGAATCTGCAATGTTCGATCCCGGCCTGGTTTCCCTCTCTCTTCTCTATAAATACTTTCACGGCTTTTGCTTCGAAGAGCTTAGCTCCCCGGTCTACAGGAATTTAATCGAACTACTAGACTAGAAAATAGATCCCATACATTTACAGTCAAAACAATAAAATATAACCGAAATTTCTCCCCTACCAGCTTCTTTTCTCGTACTTCATTCCTGTGGAATTCACTTCCGTATACTTGCTTCACTGACAGCTCAAATTTCCAAGAATTTAAACGTAAGGTCAGTTGCCATATCCTTTATTTTTGACTCGCATCCTTTCCTTCAAGTTCTTTTTCCAGTCCACACTATTCCCATCAGCTCTTTTCACAATATTGTTTTCATCCTTCTCTTATCCATTATCTGACACCCCCATAACTTGTTCCTCTTCATCATCAATTTCCTCTTATGTAAACCTCTACGCATCACAGCCAGTACTGCCTTGGTTAAGGTGTAATAATTATAAAAAAATATGTATGCATCAGATAGAATTTTTTCGCCTCTATATGTGATATATTTAGTTTGTGTCATAACGAGTTTTGTTAAGTACCTCCTCACATTTACGATAAAGAACTTTTAAATTGAATTTTAAAACATTTGAATTTTTTTTATTTTAGCTTTAAACGAAAGTTGAATTATTAAATATATTATTTCCTGTAAGCAAAATATTCTGGTGTATTTCAAACTAAAATTATATTGATTCGAATCTGAAATTATTCAAATTATTTTCACTCTTTGAACATTTCGGTCATTCTATGCAATCGACACATTTGCAAATAAAATCTAATAATTGATTTTAAGATACAGCAAAAATGAGATGAACATATGTGATACATAATGTTTTTAAAATTAACAAATTTTATGTTAAAATAATTTGACTTCTACAGGTGTTAATCATCCATAGGATGAAATATATAATAAGACTATTTCTTAAACACGGGGTTTTTTTTTAGCTGTACCACCATATGAGTTGACAGATTGACATCTCCGTAATTAGAAAAGCTAAGCTTCCAGCGATCTCAAGTGATACATTTGTACAATGTTTAATCTGTATGGGAAGAAAGTCTTAAATACATGGCATTTTAATGTACACATAGAAATCCCCATACAAAAAAACACTTAAAATACAAAAATAAAACTAGAACATATTTTGAAAATCAGAAGCTAATACGATTTGTATTAAATTTTATAATTTTCGATTGGTAGATATAATATTCGCTTAGTACATATAAATGCTCACCCAGCAAGTTTTCGATGAATTTTTAAAAGTGTTCTTAGGTTTTGTGTCGAGGTACCCCCGATAAGTATCGAAAAGCTATAATCGAAAAAATCGGGTTATAAAAGGAGAGGTCCGTTTTTAATCAAATTTGATACGCTGATAGCCAAAGACATAAGAAATGATAATCAAAAGTTTCAAGGTTGCAGTTTTTTCAATAGTGCAGAAAATCGATAATATATATATATATATATATATATATATATATATATATATATATATATATACATGAGGCAAGTTGTTTGTGTGTGTGCCATATTTTCTGTCTGTATGTCTATATTTGTTTAACTCTTTTACTTTAGTTTTTTAGTTTTTGTTTCGGGTTTGGCTCTATGTAGGTACAATTGTAGTTGTTAGTCTCAGCCATGGTACCATTTACTCAGAGGACTTATTTAGCCTTCAAAATTCAGGTCGGGACGAAAAAAATGCATTTGATATCGATACCAGGAAATCAAAATTTCATTAATATCCATTTATTTTTCTTTCAGACTACGGTTTCGCTTTAACTGGAAACAACTATCGCTTTTGAGTCTTTCGTGTCAATTTCCAAAGGGTCTGAGCTCCAGGACCATGGAGTAGTTTTAAAGCTTCCATCATACCCGAGCAACACCGGGCTTTACTGCTAGTGTATATATATATATATATATATATATATGTGTGTGTGTGTGTGTGTGTGGCAGTGTGTGTGTGCGTTCGTGTATGTGTGCCTGTGCGCCCACATTTTTTATTAAAAACCACGGATAATCACTTGTTTTATCAATTTCCTTTTGCAATAATTCTAAAAATGCATCGTACTTTTTTGTATAACTATCTATTTATCTATCTATCTTTATATATATATATATATATATATATATATATATATATAAAGTTGGAGAGTGAGACAGACACAACTAATGTATTTGTTGTGGTGAAAAGAATGTTATATGCGTGTATATTTATAGACAGATCGCATTGAATTTTTCTATCTTTTGTAAAATATGATAAACATAAGCAACCATAAACCGCCCTTGCCGCAGGCTATCCGATGCCCTGTACATACTTATATTACTTTCTCTTTTAGTACATTCAAATATAGGCGGTAATTTGTGACTGCTGCCGTTTGTAATGGTATTAAATCTGAGTGCGTTTCGGAATAATTAACTTATTATAGCAAACGATTTGTTGCCTCGTACTAAACGAAGCAAAAAGGGAACACATTACTCTAATTTACTTGATTTACATGACTTCAAAGGATGCTTCTGAAACGGCATATCGCATCATGTCATTTGTTTATTAGGAACAATTTGTTTACCCAGTTCTTGTCGCCTGGAATAGCCATAAATCTGACTCATCTTCTGTTAAATATCGCAAAAATGTTTCTCTTTCACTAGAATATTTATATAAACCCGAGAAATAGAAAAGGTCAATGTTTCTTAGAATTTTATGCAAGAAAAATTTCCCCTCATACATTACCATGCGTGTTCATATATGGATAATTAAAAAATGAATTTAGGTAGGAATCTAAATCTATTCTCGTGAAATATGTCGTTTATGAGAGACAGATATTTGGAAAGCACATGGTTGGTTAGTTAACACAAGTGAATGCTGGAATTTTCTGACCGAATTATTTTCTAAAATCTGACTAAGTACCCAAAAGAAGCATATTCTAGAATTATTTTCCGTTAAATAGCTAACATTTAAAAATATCCTCCTAAAGTTAATTGATAAAGAATCGTTTCATGGCAGTCGTTAATAAATGCAAAAATGTAAAATCAGCAAGAAGAAAAACATTGTCGGGATTAATGAAAGTTGAAATTGACATTTACAATAATTTGTGTTTCTATTTATTTTCTGCTATAAGTAAGTCACCGATTTACAATTAAATCTCTATATATTCGATTTGTTCATGCTACAAAGATCTCGTTCAATTATATCGACGCCTTTTCGTTCGTAACAAATTATTTATCGTATGTCAACGAATAATCGAATGCTTAATGCTTGTCTTATAGTATCTCTCTAAATAAATGATAAATCAACAAAATAAAAGTTGACAACAATGAAAATAAATTTGTGAAGAAATTATAACTGAGAACATAGTAAAAATAACAATATTAATAATATATTCATAAAACAATAGCACGCTTAAGAAATCAACTGAAAGAAAATAGAGAAAAAATGTAAACATTAAACGATGTCTGTTTAGATGAGATACATATCTCTCCTATCATAGTTGTATCTTTCTATAGATTTCAGAAAAATTAATATAAACACCAGAAAATGAAACAAACACTGCTGCAGAAAGAAGATTATTTTTCACTATCATTTGAGAAAATGATTTTATTTATTTTTTTTATTGTTGAAACATTTTAACCGAAAATCAAATGCATTCATTTAAATGTAAAATAATCAAAATATCTCGGAGATATATACATACAGATAAATCTCCTCAAAATTGGGTTTGTGACTACCAACAAAAGATTCGAAAACGCAGTCCTTCCATGTAAAGACTACCCAGGTACTGACTGCGAAAGTGACTACATACCGGTTTTATACAACTTAAGGACAAAACTAAGGCGATTAAAAAAAATTAAGACAGCCATAAGACTACAGTACAATAGACTCATGAATAAGAAAATGTAAATAGACAGTGGGAAAACGAAATACGAAGGATGAATTGGAAATGGAAGCACAAAATGAGACGCATTAAGAGTGGCTCTAGTGATATAGTCGAACGAAATCATCTCAAAGGAAAAAGCACGTCGAATGAAATAAGAGTTGATCACTAAAGTGATTCTTGACGTTATGCATTAGAGGCAAAAACAATGCCAAGATATTGAACGAAATACAAGGAAATAGATAAGTAAATAAAGAAAAATGCTGATAGTCTAAAGATGGCTCAACGACAATCGTGCCGAAATAGAGAGACTGAGCACGATAAATAATGATAATATGCAGGAAATAAATAATGGAACTAACAGGACAAAAGACCTGCTCAACAAAAGGATGCATAAAAGAAAAGGACGGCACTCATATTAGAATAGGAAAGGTATTTCAGTGCTGGGATGAGTATATTAGTGGTCTCTTCGATGACAAGAGAGAGCAACAACAACACAAAAAATTACAAATGAACCAGAAATATTAAAATCCGAATGGGAATCGGCAATGTCCAAATAGAAATAAAACAGCAGGGCATGATGAGATTGTAATAGATATGTTGATACCCTTAAAATCTTTGGCAAAGAAAGAAACAGAAATATTAAACGGAATCTACAACAGTGGTAATATACCAGAAGTCCAATGCAGATCAATTCTCATAACACTATCTAAAAAGGCCAGGTGCAAAATATGTAATATCCGTCGAAAAATCAGCTCAATGAGCCACATAACAAAACACATCATCCGCATTCCGATGAACACAGCGCGCAGCAGAAACCACCCAGAAAGCAGACAAGAATTGGCTTTGTTAAAGAATGCGATATTTATGCTGAGAATGTTATCTGAAAAAGCAATACAAATACAGAACATCTATGTGATTTGTAGAATACACAAAGGCATTTGGCAATGTACGCTACAAAGATTGATAAAGATGCTCGATAATCTCGACATTTTCAAAAATGTCTTTAGAATATTGGCAGCAAGCCGCTTACGTAAGGGTAGGAAGTGAATTCAGCAGATCATTATAAAAAGAAAGGGACACAGTAAAGAGACGTGTATTCTTAGCATATCTCTTCAACTTATACAGCGAAACAATTTCGAAAGAAATAAAACCCTTGCCAGAATTGGTTATTCATCGCCACAACCTCAACTATGTAAGATACACAGATGATACAATGTTGATAGCAGACACAGAAAGTAAAATGCAGAAATTTCTAAAGAATGTACAAAAGGAAAGCTAGAAGATGGACGCTCATCAGCAAAAAGAAGATACCAAAATGTTAACTGAAAACCAAAATAAAAATAAATTAATTTAAATACTTGGGAAGAGTACTGACAGAGGATTGAAGGTGCGATGTCGAGATCCAAAGTCACATTAGCATGGTCAAGGACGCATTTCAATAGCTAACCAGAATAGTGAATGACAAGAAAACATTACTAAAAACTTTGAAGAGATTGCTGGATTGCTACGTGATGTCTGTATTTCTGTATTGCAGTGAATGTTGGACGATCTCCTCAAGAATGACAAAGAGGCTTCAGACAGCAGAAATATGGTTTGTTCGAAGGGTGCTGAGGATATCATGACTAAACACGAGGGGTTGGAGAGGATGGAAACGAGTAGAAGACGCATAAATAATTAAAGAGGAGACAGACACGGTTTCTGAGATATGTAGTAAGGAAGAAAGGGCTGACGAATTTAATACTAACAGGAGGATAGAGAGGAAAAGGGGGAGGGAAAAGCAGTTCGAGTCCATCTTGATAGGTCTGAGCAAATGGATGGCCAACCAGGGTATGGGAGAGATATCAAGAGGAAGAATTTTGAGAGTGACAAGATACAGAGCCAAATGGAAGTCGAAGATCGCCTACTTCCTAAAGGAACACGCACATGAAGAAGAAGAAAAAGGAGAAAATTTTCTACAAATATAATAAGAGATTAAGTTATGAAACTATTTTTTTTTTTAATCATTTCACCTCGAGCAAGGCGGAAACGCCACTGATGTGCAGGGGGTTACATAAATGTAAAAAGATTAATTAGAAAAGAGTGAGGAGTACAAGCTAGTTAGAAAGGAACAACAGAAAGCTGAGAAAGAAGGTGCGATGACAGATACATAGGTGGAGAGAAAGGGAAGGTTATACAGGGGAGGGGAGTGAGCTAGAGGTCAGTGGTTAGTAGATGAGTATTAACTTTGCATTTAAATTTCTGGAGGTTGTAGCCGTCAGGAATGCAAGAATACGGGAGTGAGTTCCACAGGCGGGAAGTGCGAGAGAGGAAGCTGCAGGAGTAGAATTGTCGTCTGCATTTGGCTAACCTGACTGTGAATGGGTGGGACCCAGTTGCCAGTCTGGTTGCACGTGTAAACACCTGTTGAGGAGGCATCAGTGACTTAAGCTCATCCGAGCAGAAGCCATGAAAATATTTATAGAAGAGACAGAGGGAGGCCACATTTCGACGATGGGCAAGTGGCTGCAGTCGAGTCGCCAGATCAGTACCTATCACATTACAGACTCTCCTTTGGAGCTTGTCAAGAGCACTGAGGAGAACGGAAGGGTCACCTGACCATAAGGGAATTGATGATAAAGTTTATATAACAATATTGTCTGAAAAATTTAAAATTCATTTCTGATACTCAGATGTTTATGAAAGGCATTACATACTCTCTTATATATTAGACTAATAGTTAGTAAATATATGACCAAACGATGAAAAATGGAATGCTATTATTTATTGTGAATCAAAACAACAGGGATCTAAGAGAAGAAATAATGATCTGGTAAACATATATCACCCAAAACGATTTTAAATATTCTCGAGACGAAATTATTTTCACTCTGTTTTTAGGAAATATGTAACTAAAGTAATTCACTAAAACGATATATATCATATTACTCTTTTATTAGAACACATATTGAGAGATATAAAATTTAAAATAAGTGTACTCAAAGAGAGTTGTCTCTAATATGTCGATATTTCCATGAACTCAGAAAACTGTCCTCAAGCACCTTTGAAATATGCAGGATAATTAAAAAATTTGGAGGTATATTTATATAATTCCAAAGCATTGACTGTTAATCTCCCTGGAGGTATTAAGAAAAATACTGAGAATATTAAAGAACACAGTTGGCAATTGATCTTCATCGATTATCACCGAACATTTTTCTTGTGTATCAGCAGATAAATAAAAGAACAGTTTTTTGTTCAATTGAATTGTTATTCTTCTGAATTATATTTTCACAACAGTGTTTAATACTCTATTTTTCACGCCTGACAGAAGAAGCATTTAATTTTGAATAAATTCTTTCTAAATGATTCCCGTTTGGTTACTCATTTTTACATGTTGTCATTCACAGCATTTTTTATATTTATTTTTATGGTAAACATAGGACAAAATGAGTAATTTTTTTATGTTTTTCCGGTTTGTTTATTTAAATTCCAGAGCAAATCTCTGCAGTTTAAAATAAACTTAATGCACAAAATTTCGTTTTGTACTTTTCAACCAACATAGTGTTCTAGAGAAGAGTAGAGGTGGTTTAATATATATAAAATACCGACAATATTCAGTGCTCAATTAGACGTCGTTATAGGATTGACTGATTTCACTTAATATCCAAAGTAGTTATTATAAGTCTTCATATTGTCATGTTGTTTTAATGTGTCTTCCAATTGCAGCTAAAAAATATTTTTCTAATAATCTATGACGTTTGTTTACTGCAAAATGAAAAGTATGCTATAATTTGGTCAAGCCAAATGAACAATGCTAAACTATCGAAAGAATATCTTCATACCCAGGGCTATAGCTGATGCTAAAAAAACACCGGGCACAGAGAAAATTGCCCGGATTTATTATTTGACAATGTGATGACGTCATCAGTGTCATCCGTTTCCAGAAACAATGCATTTTGCGCATTGTTTCGGCTATTCCAATGGAAATTAGGCACAGAACGTGAACGAAAGCAAGAAATCGGGTTCGGACTTTCTGAGTATAACCAGCTTTTTCTCCTAAAATTAATAAATAAACGATTGCGTACATTCGGATGTTTTCTTCGTTTTTCTCTCTTTCTTTCTGTCTTTCTTTCTTTCTTTCTTTCTTTATTTATTTATTTATTTATTTATTTCTTCGTGAATTGTTTAGTTTGATTTCTGACGAAGACATTTTTCCCTGCCCGGATTTTCACTATTATTGCACGGATCGGCCCGAACCCGTGCCCTATGTGTCCGGTAGTCAGATACTGCCATGTTCATACCCGTAAAATATTTAAGGCTGTACTATAAATTAATCTACTCATGGTATTTCTATCTAAACATGCAAAAGATAGAATTGAATAAGTTGTGTAGCAAAATGAAATTTTAAATTAATTAAAAAGAATATTCGAAATGTGATTTTTGAATATTCCATATTTATGAGAATATATATTTATAAAATGAGTTTAAAACCCTGTAATAATGAAAAACAAATGGTAAGTGGCATATATTTTAATTAGTTGTTTTATTTTAATTGACAAAATTAAACCGCAATAATATTTGACGTTTAGGTGTTTAAATTTTTGATATTCTGATGGCATTCGATTTATGAAAATAATATTTTACCGAATAACAAAATAATTTGAGTTTCGAATCATCAACACATCAGTACTCCTGGTACAAATCTAAATAAAATCAAGGTACGATAAGCAACATTTACAAATATTTAGATTAACTTACGGGCTAGAAAAATGATGAGTATTCACATTTTCAGCACTGAAATGTCAATACAATTTTGTGTAAATATTCTTACTCATAGAATCAAGATATGCATTATAGTAAGAAGATGATTAAATTTAACTATTTATCATAAATATATTATACAGTGTTAGGCAGTAATTCAGTAATGGAAATATATTTGCTAAATGAAGAAAACATTGCCACTAACTTCTAACTATATTACAAGAATCATTTCTAGGAGATAAATGTTGGATTTATTTCTACGGCACATAATTTTTTGATAATAATGTATGAATATGTGTAAATTGAATTTGACACAAAGCGAGATAATATCGACATTATTAAGTAGATTTCTCATACTCTAAAATTACATACTATCGGAAGCATATTCAAATTCTTTTCAAATATTAAAAAGTTAGCGTTCGAATTACACATTACTTCCATGAGTTACATGATTGAGTAAACATCAGATTTGGATATATGTAAGCATCTCGATGAAATGTGATAGTAAGATCTCATAACAATGCTATAAAATTGTTCCATATGTAATGTAATAATTTCTGTTCGCAATTCGTCAAATTAAGGGCGACCGAACCGAGTGTATGTCGATTCGGGGCCTTCTTCGAATGTTCAGTATTCTTGCTAGGATGTGAATGATACACATTTCCACTTATATATTTGTGTGTATATATATCATCCTTTCGCTTGAATTCTTACCTTCTATATCTGACCCTCTACTTTGATTCCACGCATAAAATAAGCATGACCTAAATAATGACCTCAATAACACTAAGGAAAAAACATAATCTGCCAACTCTTCGAGAGAACCAGGCAACCAGAACATCTCTCTCTTTCTTTCTTTCTCTCTCTCTCTCTATAGAGAGAGAGAGAGAAAGAAATATATATATATATATATATATATATATATATATAGATAGAGAGAGAGAGAGAGAGAGAGAAAGTGAGAGAGGTAGAACCCAGAGGTAGAACCCAGAGGTAGAATCGCCGACTGACGGCACTTCGGTCGGGTTTCAATTCTGGGTTAAATGCAATCGAAGTCTAACCGTACCGATGAGCTGTGATACAGCGAAACAGATCTGTCTGCGGATGACTATTTACGCTCTCACACGCTGATTGAGCACTCTGGAAGTATGGGAGACTTTGAAAAACCGTAGCTACTTTGTCATGTACGCATCGCTCATTCACTAATGAATTAGAGCACTCAGGCTATTGGGCGTGAATAATGACAGTATACATGCTAAAATGTCTGCTTTCTTCTACCGTGCGCCCATGGCCCAGAGGTAGAACCGCCGACTGACGCCACTTCGGTCGGTTTTCAAACCTGGGTTAAAAGCAATCGGAGTCTAACCGTACTGATAAGTTGTGGATACAGCAAAACACCTCTGTCTGCGGAGGACTATATATATATATATATATATATATATATATATATATTTCCTGTATAATTATTGATTTCCTGTATAATTATTGCTAGCACTGGTCGATTGTTTTGTCTTAAATCGTTGCGACCTTTCTGAATGAGCGTTAGACTTTCAAAGGCTTTACACAAAACAATACCCGTTGTTTGGCGAATGGATGACCAGTGTATTCATATTTCTTATGTTGCAAAAATTCCGTTTTTTTTTACTTGTTTTTTAATTTTTTTAAAGGACCTAATATAAGTTTCCTCCGAAAATTACCATATGCTACCCATTACATAACTAAAGTTTGAAATAACAAATGAGTGAAATATTTTATTATATATTAATTAGTATTAAGAGAGAGAACGATATTGGCATAGATCTTAACTGTAATCATATCATCATATAATTATTTACCTCTCTTGCGTAATGCAATTCTGTCTATAATCCCGGTATGTTTGAGAACCTTATTTCAAACAATAAAATAGAAAAATGTCCTACATGAATATAAACGAATCCATTGATTTAACATTATTTATCTTGATTTCTACTCTAATATCTTCCATTGAACGGAAGGGGTGAGCAAATGTGAAGAGAGATAGAAAGACATAGTGCCATTTGGTTTTTATTATTTCGTGCTACAATCTCTGAAACATTGCTGATTGGCTGTTTTAATACTGTTTACACATTTACACTTTATGCCGCTATCAGTCGGGTTGCTGCAGGGCGAATTCTGCTATCTACGAACCTAATTTACTTAGGTGTGTAGATTGGGAACGTTTATCTCGGATATGACGTCATCTCGAGAATAAATGCGCCGAAATGTACACATTAACTCATCGAATGATAAGACATTTGGCGACACAATATTTTGTTTAACACCCACCTCCACTTTTCTTCCATTTAGAATACCGACTCATTCCGATGTTTGCAAAAAGAGATAAACAAACTGAAATTAAATACAAATATTTTTAAACAAAGTTATTCTTCTGCTTCATGTAACAATCTCTACGACCCAGTTGCTATTTCTGTTCGTAATTGCATGTATATTCATATCCTTTATTCTAGAATATTTATAAGGTACACTACCGTCATTTTATTATTTAAGAAATTCCACTGCTTTATTATGTGGAACTAGTGAAAACTTAAGGATGTTAAACTATTTATTATGTTCACATGAATCATTAAAACTTATTCATATTACTAAGGTAGTGAACAAGAAATAACTGTTATGTAAGATTAACTCACTCAATAAATACAGAACAGAAAACCCCCCAAAAAATAACCAAGTTCTTTTTTTAAGAGAAAGAATATCAAGCAAAGACCAATGACTTTTTCATACATCATATAAAAGTAACGAATTTTCTTAGAAATTTATATCATAATTATTAAGATTATATGCAGATAACTTAATGTAATGGATTCAGTCAATGCTTCGATATTTCTTCATTGAACCTATTGAAATGGATGAAATTTGAATTTATTTTTGTTAAAATATTCTATTAATAAAACGGAGGTTTTATAGTTTCATAATAATATTGCAATCACCTACGCGCAAATACCCTTTGTCAATCCATCTATTTCAACCAGTTATGGGTTAAATAACACACACATACACACACACACACACACACACACATATATATATATATATATATATATATATATATATATATATATATATATATATATATATATATATATATAACTATCTATATATATAACTATATATATATATATATATATATATATATATATATATATATATATATATATATAGTTAATTCAGTAATGAGCTAGAACACTCTAACTACTGGCGTCGGTATACATGCTATATCACCCGCTAAGAGTGTACCAACTCGGTCGGTAAAAGCAATCGGAATATCTAACCTTACTGATGAGCTGTGATACAGCGAAACTGTTCTGTCTGCGTATGATTATATATATATATATATATATATATATATATATATATATATATATATATTAAAAAAGGTCCTGATGAGGATACTTCTCATCAGGACTTACTTTTGAACTTTAGGAGGGAATTTATAAAAAAGTGCCGCCATAGGGCGGATTTTAAAATTTAACTTCTAATTTTTAATTTTTAAATTCTAAATTTTTCTATAATTTTTTTAATATTTTAAAAAAAAAATTTAATTTTAATTTAATTTTTTTTTTTATGTATATGTGTATGTTTGTGTGTGGATGTGCATATTTGTATATATATGTATATATATGTATATATGTATTTATGTATGTGGGCTACATGTAATTTTGAAAAAAATTTTTTTAGCTATTTAAATGCTCCTTTTCATAATATTCATTAATATGTATGTGTGTGAGTGCATATGGAATATGTATATATATATATATATATGTGTGTGTGTGCGTGTGTGTGTGTGTGTATATGTGTGCATGTATGTGTACACATGTATATTATGTGTATATGAATTTTTTGTATATAGGTGTGTACACACATATATATGTGTGTATGCGCATGTATATGTATATAAGTGTGTAATAAATTGAATGTATGTGTGTGTATGTGTATGTATATATGTATTCTTATTCGTAGAATTGTGTGTGTATATATATGTATGTATGTGTGTACTTCTATAGGTATGTATATAATAATTGTAAATATATATTTTTTTTTACCTAGTGTTGTCTTTATTTAGTTTAATTTCAAATGACCTAATTTTTAAAAAAATAATTTTATTTTAAATCCTATATCTTTTTATTCCATTTTATTAATAATTATGCCTTTTTAAGTAAAGGCATTTTCTAATACTTCAACGTTTTGGGGAAATTAGGTTTTTGAATTTGTCCAGCGTCTGTAATATTTAAAATTTTTTTCTCTTTAGTCTCTTTCTTTTTCCCTCCCTTCCTTCTTTTATCTCTCTTACCACCTTTTTTCCGTGTTGCTTAAACTTACGTCGATTTAACACGGCTGCCTGTTAATTTTTAGTTACATTCTCCCTTTTTTTTGCGAACCCAGACGATGTCAATTTTTTTCTTTTCTTATTTATTTGATTTTATTCTATCTTTTTCTTTTTCGTTTTCTTTTTCTTTTTCTTTCCCTTTATTTTTCTTTTTATTTTATTTTATTTTATTATTTATTTTTTAATTTCTTTGCAATCTATTTAAAAAGGAAAAGTAGACTAATTTTTCTCCAGTTTCTGAAAGGTTTTTTCTGTTGCTGAGGTGATGTGTCGTCCCCCGTGGGGATCTTCATATCAAAATGGCCATTCAACATCTTTGAATTAATCCTTTTTTAATATATATTTGCTCTGTAACATTTTATTACATGGTGCTCTCTTCCTGTATCATTTTTTAATATTAAAATAAATTTTTAATATTAATTAGTATCGGGTTTTTGGAATTTACTTTCCTGCTTTTTTCCCTTGGATTGAAGTATCTGAATTAATATATATATATATATATATATATATATATATATATATATATATATATATATATATTGCGCATAACTGGTTGGAAGAGACGGATTAATACGTTACCCGAGTGTATTTGTGCGTAAGTGAATAAGAATCTTTCTTTCAATACGAACGACAAGGATGCTTTCACTAATATTCAAGTCATGCCATTATATGATTTTCCCCTTATTAGGTGATAAAGAATTTCGAAATGATTTTTATTTTTTATTGTTCGGAGCGCTTTCGTTTAGATGCTTAGTCATATCCAGTTTGTTGTGTTAGGTATATTTATACTATTTGTTTTGTAATACATTGAATTTTTTACTGTGAATATGTTTTGTGAAAGAATAAACGTTCTGAGTAGTCACGTTCCATGCGTGGTTTGCTTGACGCGAGGGACAATTCTATTTCTAGAAAACACTTGACACGCCATATCCGCTTCTGAACTGTGTCAGATTGATAGTGGGTGAACTGCATATAATCAATAGGGCTTCTCCGAGGACTTTTGCGTTAACAACTACCATTTTTCCTAAATGTACTAGTAACACGTCTTAAATATTACATATATATATATATATATATATATATATATATATATATATATTGTATCGAGGCAGCAGATAATTTTCTAAACAAATAGAGTCATATTAAGAGAAAATGAATGTCTATTATGTTTAATCATAAGCTGTTCTAAACATCATATTTTGGCTTTAATTTCAAGTGAAAATAAAAACAAATTTCCCCAACATTTGGATATTGTTTTATAATTTTGTTTTTAAGCTTTCGGTTCACATGAGCCATCTACATTTTTTGCTGTTTCCGTATCAACTGTTTTTTGTATTTTTTTTGTAGGGCAGGGTTGTTAACACCGCGTCCAAACCCCAAACGTGACACACGGCCGAATGTAGGGGTACTTTGTTATATTGATTCTAGCGAGACGAGCTCGTTAACCATTACACCACGCCGAGGTGCCTATATATATATATATATATATATATATGTATATGATATTTTTTTCTGTAAAAATGCTTGAATTTAGTTTAAGTTGCAAACTTTAATAGATATATAGCTTTATCGACATTCATAATTATAAACGCAGTTATGACATTAACGCTATAAAATTTGTCTGTCTTAACTGTCAAAATCTCATGGCGTGAATTCATATTTTAGCGGCGTACGTATTACAAGTAAAGTTAATGGCTGAAAAATCAGCGTTCATGTTAGAATTCCACATCAAATCGAGCTGTCAAATTAATACTTGCTACCATATTCATACGTATTTCTATAATCATTTTCTCTATATACGGTAGGACAAGTTGACTTGGTATATCTAAATTAATGTCGATCATACTTTATCGTCAAAAAAAACATATATATCATTTACAAGCGTCGGTAATAGAAGCCAATGATCCACTGGAAATCTTTGCCGTCGCATAATATTAATGAGTTCCACTGCGCATTGTCAGTTTCCCTTATGGAATGGAGTAATTTGAAGTTGCCCAACTATGTACATCCATACATACTTACACATACACAATCTGACAGAGATACACACAGAGACACTCACACAAATATATATATATATATATATATATATATATATATATATATATGAGAATAAGATTAGAGAAATATATAAAAGTAGGAATGAAATGAAATTCCAAAAGAAAGCCTATTAGCAAATATGGAAATCTTATATGATCCATTTTTACCAGGTATTGTCGCCAATTTGCTTCATAGATTTCAGCTTGAATTTGCTGATTAAAAAGATATTATACAACACCGCAAGTCGCCCTGTTATCATTGCTTATTTTTCAGTATAAATGTTTAAAGCCGAATAACCTCTATTTGCTTTAATTATATTCGAAAAAGGAAATTATATTTATTTCAAAAATTCATATTGTTATTATATGTATATATGTCGAAGACTGTATATTTGTGTTTTCTCATTTCTGTAAAAACCAGCTGGAGTTGAAGAATATTTATGGGGTTACCGTAATTAATATGGAATATATAAGAATGAACCCTTCCCACATTTGCCTCTATATTATATTCTCGTTATGAAGAGCGTGCACTTATACGAGCTTGTTTGGATAGTTATGTTGTTAGATTTGGGGAAACACTGAAAACGTGGGAGAAATAATATATATATATATATATATATATATATATATATATATATATATATATATATATATATAACATTTCAAACAGTGCAAGAAAGGAACATCAATTATTCGCAGCGAGTTACAATGAGAGAAAAGATGACGCCACAGGTGATGCCTAATATAGATAAGACGTAAATGAGATTTAAAAAGTCGGGTAGCATTTTAATTTTTTTAGATTGTAACTTTCATTTTAGCAATTATGCAAAAAAAATTCTACATGATTGAAGTGCTAGTATTAACAGTCGTTATATTTTATCATTTGACTCTAAAAGTGTGAAGCCTAGATGCCAATCTAGCAGCGCGAGGGAACTCGTGTGTATCGGGGCTCGAGAAAAAGAAGCTTCTCAGAGCAGAAACCGTGAAAATATTTGTAGAAAAGACAGAAGGAAATCAAATCAAGACAATGAAAAAGTGACTAAAATGGAGAAGTGAAATTAGGATTAATTACGTTGAAGATAGACCTCGCCCTGTCGACGGGGCTTCAGAATACGTCGATGGCACCTCTGCAGAGGGCAAAAGTCCCGCAAGGGGGCCACCTGTTGGCCGTGGGTGGCGAACCGTAGCGCCTGGGGACGGAATCCTGGTGGTTGAGAAGTTCATGACCCGAGTGCAAAGAGATCATATTTCTTCAACACACCACTTTGGCCATTACCCGGGCTAGACGGTCGGGGAAGCCCGATCCGATCAATCGGCTGGTCCCGACATATATATATATTCCTTTCTATCCCAGTAGTATTATTGAAATTAAATTAGTGGAACATTTCACGCCCGTTTATCTTATATGAGCTAGAACGTGAGGGTCAACTGTGTTGAGAGCAAAAGACTTTTCATCACTGCTAAATTGAAGAGTTATATAACCAAATCTTTTCAGAATCTCAAGACTTGCTCTCAATATGTGTATACTGCACGTGTATCCCTGTTTCAGCCAGTGCGAATGGGTTTCCCCCTTGGTTCATTCCCTTCTTAAGTTAGACTATGGGGTGGGTGGTGGAGCACAGGGCCAGTGAAAATAAAAATCAAAGCATGGCATCTTTGAATAAAAAAACTAAGAGAAATTTATCCGAATCGGACTCTGAAAGTGAAGCAGCAGACTTCCTCAGATTCATTATCATTGAATCCTTGAAAGAGGTCTGTCTTGCTAAATTTTCCCCATTCCTGATTGAAAGGGTTGTCTCTACACGAGCAACCGCAAAAAACGTTAACAACTGAGAAATAAAAACTTACTTGTCGAGGTGGATAACAGGTGACAAGCGGAAAACCTCCTAAAAATGAAAAAAAAATCATGATTCCAAATGCAAAGCCTATCCACTTGAGAGGCTAAACACTCCCAAAGTTGTAATCAGAAGTCGGGTGGTGGCTTTAGTCTCAGAAGAGGAAACAACAGAGATCCTAGGAAAACAGGGAGTGGCAGATATAAAAAGTGTAAACATAAGAAAGCGTAGCAAAAATTTGAAATTAATACCTATATATTGATTTTTAATCAGCCCCAAATCCCTAAAACGGTCAAAATTGTATATTATCTGGAGAAAGTCGAACAGTACATTCCAGCTCCCCTGAGGGGCATCAAATGTCAGAAATTTGGACATCACAGGAGTGCTTGCAGAGGACGATATATATGTGCCAAATGTGGAGAAAAAGAACCAAATCATAAAGGGGAGGAATGTTCAAAGCCACTAAGATATCCAAATTGTCAACAGGACTATCCAGCCGAGGCAAGATCTTGTGACGTCTACAGGAAAGAAAAAGAAAGCATTGAAGAAAAGTATAAGAGAAATGTATCCTTCCTGGAGGCCAGGAAATTTGTAAAGGTCTATATGGGTGAGATTAGTTATGCATCTGTTACACGGAAAGCTGAAACAACCAATGAAGGAAAAAATATAGAATGTTAATTGAAAAACTTATAAAATAAGACACAAGTGAGTGAGTGAGTGGACAAAATTCCAGGCAGAGCTAAATGAAGAACACACCAATAGCAATCAACAAGCACTTCAATTGGAAGCCCCTATTAAAAGCCCCATGATAAAATTAAGAATGAAAAAAAAATAGCCAAAAAAAAAAAAAAAACATCACCGACACAGACCACTCCTACTAAAAAACAGAATTTGCAACGACCATCAATCTGTCTTTCAACTTCTAAAAGTGACAACAATGGGAAAAATAATATACAAAACTTTGAATCAAACAAGAACAAAGAAGAACGCCCATCACAATCTAAGAGAAACCATGATCCATCTTCATCCTGGGAACGTATGTAGATTTCAAACTTAACAAGTCAACCTACAGAACAATAAGCTTCGAAGTTTGACACAGAAAATGGGTTTAGTTTTCTGGAATGGATGGAAATCGAACATTAAAAACAAATATAATAAGAGAAATAAACGCAATTCTGAGAAATTACACATCAAAATATGAAATCACAAAATAATGCAATCCTACGGTGGAACTACAAAGGAATCTGGGCTAATTAATATACCATAAAAACCCAAACAATCAACTTACTTTTGGATAATACTGCATTGGAACTTTACCCACTGTAAATAAAACTAGTAGTGGAAAATCTACATCAATTAGACATGCAAATAAATCAAACTTCTTGATATAAATAACCAATTATACCAGACAGATACATTTGAAATCATTTACCGGAATTTATCGAAGTAAGAATAAACGAGCTGTGGTTTAAGGACATTATACTTAAATTATGTTTACAAAGTATATATATTTAATATATATGCGCAGTCTGGATTTGGCATTAAATGACCCTTAGCGGTTGATATGCCATAAAACCCAAAACAAACAAACAAACAAACAAGACCTTCCTTTGGATTTTTTCGAGTTCTCCCTGATGAACCCAATCACATATTTATAAAAATGCAAGATAGCTTCTGACGAGAAAAGCTTCCTGACCCGTAACTGAGACACAAATCTTATAGCTATACACGTAGCTATTGATTGGATGTAGTGGATCCACTTGATGACGGTTGAGAGAGTGAGGCCAAAAAGGTGCAATATGATGTTTCTTGGAGACTAGGCTCACCCATACTGACAGAAGATAGAAATTTTTCTCTATGCTGGTTTCTAGGATAACAGCT
The DNA here is from genome assembly GCA_037127315.1 of Ascarosepion bandense. Classification (NCBI taxonomy): domain Eukaryota; kingdom Metazoa; phylum Mollusca; class Cephalopoda; order Sepiida; family Sepiidae; genus Ascarosepion; species Ascarosepion bandense. The sequence continues at coordinate 2,434,307 of JBBBDQ010000253.1, forward strand.
TTATTTGGAAGCAATGAAATATGTGAGCCATTTTTTACTGCGATATCATCACAGAGTGAAAGTCTTTATCAAGGGCAGAAGCTAGGTTTCCTTTATCAGCCTTGGCATGATCTTATAGAGACGAAAGTAAATAGTGTTGTCATCTGCATAGATGTCTCATTGTGAATTGATTAGATCATTAAGATCACTGATGAATATCAGCATAAGTTTATGAACATAATCAGTATTCTTTATTATTTATAAATTGTCATATTCTATTGGAAAATACTGTAGATTCTCCAAGAATCTACTTCCTTCTCCAAGGATTCTGAACTTTTATATATGTTTTGCAACCAAAGCCTGATAGCCTTTTATCATCTGCTAATTAACTCATGAAATGTGAATTTGTGGTGTGGTAGATATCGGCTCAGAACTTGAAATCGGAGAGTCGAGTTTGAATTCCAGGGAATTCGCTGAATTCACTTACGCTGAAATAGTGTAGGAAAAGGTATTAATCTATCACTTCCTTCCAGCCATAGGATAAATAACAGGAAAGATTGTGTTCTATAGCATTGGTAGGCAATGTAAACAGTCTATCGCAGAAGGTAATGTCAAGCAACTGCAGTACATTTTATACCAATTTCCGTGTAGCTAAAGTCTACTCAACCCGAAGGTATTTTACTTGTTCAGTTCTGTCTTGAAATATTTTTTCATGAAACTGTGAATAAGAAATTTTTAAGAAAAAATTATCATTTAGATAACATCAAATATTTTATCATCTTCTCTGGTTAAAGACAGATAATTTAGTGCGTGTATCTCTATTACATTGTTATTTACGACATCAAGCCCATTTTCTTCGCATTTTTTAAACATTTTTACTTTAGCAAGTAAAAAAATCACGAGAGATAATTTAAGAAAAACAATTATTAAGTAGAAATAACTTTAAAATAACAGAAATTGAAAAGACAGGTGATAACGATTTTATTTTTAATTTTAATTTTAAATTTAAAAAAAATTTAAATTTAAATCAAGACATGTGACAAAAAGAACGATTAGCAAAGATATTACGGTTATATCTAACCATTTGAAATATAAAATTATGAATATTATCCAATATAGAACTGCCCTCAAATTCATAAAATTTAGGTACAAAATGTTCCTCTGAACAATTATAACAAAAAATGATTTATACAAATGTTACATTTAATCTACGCTACGTCTATCGGAAATTGATTATAATGATAATTCCCGGCCAGGATCATTAACATTGCATTTTCTTTTTTGGATTTCATATTACAGGGTACGTTTAGGGAAATACCTTCTGCACATCAGTTATTTTTTTCTAATAGAAATAAAAACAACTAGAAAAGTCTTAGTTGCATTTATGCCAACAATTTATGTTTTGCAGATTTCTGTTTTAACGTCGAGAGAAAACTGCTTTTTTCGCTGTATAGTGTTTCCTATTATAAGGTTCTTGAAATTTAGAGCGTGCTCCACTCAACTGCAATCATGTCATTTAGTAACATCTCAGATTATCTTCAAACAAAACGAAACGTGTTATCTGCTACTGGATCCAAAGCAATCAGCCCCGAGCAGAATGATATGCTCTCCCGCGTGTTTTCGCCCCCGGCTATCGGACGCAGATGAAAAACCTTTACATTCTTTCATTCTATCATGTAATCTGGTTTTCCTTTGAAATTAGTGTCGTAAATCATTGTCAACCGTCAAAAGCGTTTTTTGTTATTGTGAATGACTGTTTAAGTTATAGTCAGCAAAAGGTAAATGCATTTTAAATCATGAATTATTGTAACAGATTATACAACAGATGCTGTTTTCAATTTAGCTTTGCTTTTCTGATGTTGAGACATGAACTAAGATACACATATTCTATCTATAAACTTATATTATTGAAGAAATTCCTCTTACATAAAAGATGCAAAACTGTCGAAATAAGAGGATTCCAAAATCGTACATACATTGTGCGTTTATTCGTTATCAGTTTTCTAAACATTTTTCAGAATATTTTATTAATTATTGTAGTTTAAATGAATTTCAGGATAAATATCCATAACATTCTAATAGCTAGAATATTGCCTTATTCTTTAAAATTATTCATTACATTCATTACATTTCATTACATTATTCATTGTAAATAATGTTGTACATTAAATACATCATCATATATTTCATTAATAAATCCGTGCCAAGTTAGTGTTTATCAACACAGTATACCGAGTTCAAATTGCAATTTAAATTTTTGAATTATTTTTATAGAGTTTTTAGTCTTGTTTATATAATTATGAAGAAAATACTTACCTTTTCTCACGATATGTTAGCCGCATTAATTAATATCAGAAATCAGTATCAGATCGATAACAATATATCCCCCACAAATAACGAATTAAAAGCACAACATACTTGGTTTTTGCTAGACAGGTTTTTAATAAAAATTACAAAACTAATGACTTCTAATCAAAGCTTTACAAAAGGAATGGAGTTCCTATACCCCAGTAATTGTAATAAAGGTTTCGGTTTGAAATTCTTAGCACCTGAAGAAGGCCGGAACTTAAAATGTTTGAAACGTCGTACAAATGTCAACAAAGATGAGAATGACAATCCAATAATGTAAATATTGTGAATACTACCTCATCTCAGGAATATAGACAAATAATAAAATTAATTGCTAGCCAAATTTCTGGACGTAGCTGCTCATGATCCTCGAAATTTTTCTGTGCCGTGTAAATCTTAATATGTTTTGTCTTTCGCACAAATAATATTCTACCATCTTTTCGCGCAAACTAATCGAGTATGTTACGCGCTACTTTCTCCTGTCATCCTTTCCCTCAATCTGTCATTGTATGAATTTTTCTTCTTTTATGTGTAGTGTCCCTTCAGATCATGATCCTCTACATTTATCTGATTTTGTAGCTCTTAAAATGTTTTGTCATTTCGTTATTTCTCCCAAAACCATTTTATCCCATCCATTTAGGCATATTCATCAATCTGTAATGTGAGTTTAAGATTTTTCAAGATTTTCTTCCTTAAAACGTGCACATTAATTTTAACGGCAACTTCATTAATTAGAAACTTACTTTTTGTTTCCACTTTTTCTAAATATATTCTGTGGTGATATTTTCTGTTCATGATATGCACAGTGACCACTTTTCTAAAAAATATTCATATTCGTCTTATCCTACATTGAATCAATTCAAGAATTCAAAACATAAAATATATTAAAAATGAACAGAAAAAATAGTCATGATAGAAAATAAATGGACGTCTCATTTAATAACAGGAATCAAGTGACCATGTTGGCAATATAAAACTGCGCTTCAATTACTGATGTTCTGGTACTAATGAAGAAAGTTCATTCAATCATTTACCATGAAAAGATTTTTATTAGACTATTTTTCATTACATTATTCCTTGGAATATATTTTGCACCTATGAATATAATAAAAACTATATTTAATAAGAAACAAAAAGAAACAGTACATAATTAGAATTTTTTATATAAATCATAAATGATCAGATATATGATAAATATTAGTAAACGTATATTCGGAATATTTAAAATAAAACCGAAAGTGATTTGATCACTCAATGTTGGCCTGATATATCGATTTGTATGAAAATTATATGAATATATATAATATTCCTTATCGACTGTTTCTGTGAAAATCTTTTAGTATTTTAGCTGGTAACTTATGCCGGACAAAAAATAGCAGAATCAACATTTGCTATACAGTTAGAAATAAGCATATTCTGACATTTTCTCTAGTGTTGGAAGAAAAAAAAAACTACTCCAAATTCATCAGACACTAGGGAATAATTTATGATATTTTCTTTATTTTAATTAAAGTTCTTGCCTGGCATCGACTTTTACGCTCTTAGCGTGGAACCAGGTAATAAATTTTGTATGAAGCTATTTCTTAAAATATCGACATCAACGAAAACTTTTATAATAAATATTCATCTCTCTTAACGTCATCAGCACTGATGCTTCATATATTTGAAATCTTAAGCTGAAAATATGAGCATTATTTGGAAATATTTATTTAACATAGAACTATTTCTGGTTCATTTGGTACACACTAAACACCTGCGTTTATCAATGAAGTTCTATTGAAAACTTGATTCACGTAAGTGAACATCAATTTTTATGAGAAAATATGAAATCTTATCTAAATTGAAAATAACACCAACTAGAATATATTATGCTCATTTTACAAGCTAAATAAAAATAAACTCTTTCGATAAAATAAAGTAACATTAGTAAATGTCCAGCTTTAAAATTATTTCGTGTATTCCTCCAGCTCAAAGTCAAAAACACGTCTCCAACACTATCATAAATTTTTTGATTCGTTTTTAACACAGATATGTATAACACAATTCTACCAATATGCTTTTATTTCATTTACCGTATCTATAACAATTATTTAGACAACCATTATTACTAAATAATACATACATGAAAATATACTTAATCAAATAATGAAAGTATAATTTATAATTAAAAAGAAAATATGTTTTATTTTTTTATTTCTAGTAAATTCAAAAACTATATATATTTATATCTTGCGTTTTTCAACAAACCAGAAATTACAAACATTTTTATGGATACTTTCAAATATGCGTATGCATATTCAGTGGCATAGCTAGATTGTGTGCCACCCGCATTAGTGCATGTGGTTGCCCAAGGACATCAGAAAAATACATATTGCACAGTGACTTATTTTTAAAGTTATAAATGTATTTTGTGTACCATTTTACTATGATTTTTACATACTCCAATAAAGTATGCTTCAAATGCCCATCAAAGTTATTATAAATTTTATCAGTTACAGTTGAAAAACAAAAAGCGACTCACGAGGAAAAGTGTCACAAATGAAAAAAACATATTTATTTATAAAATGAATATTACAATATTTTAAAAAGTAATATTCTCTTGCTTTTGATTTGGCAAATAATCAATGGAAACTAAACTATTTCAATTCGCAACTCTCGCTCTACAGATAACAGAGAGGCCAATATATGCCATAGTTTATGCAACTTGAAATGGAAAATAACCGTTAACTCTGAGTACAGTCCCAACTTCAAACCACTTTTATTTCAATACAGCTAATAAATTATTATAGCCGACAGGATAAACAAAAGAATTCCGCCACCCTAAATGAACGCTCAGGACAGAAAGCAAGCTCGGCACCCAAATTAGCTACGCCAATGTGCATATATTGATTAAAATGCTGAGATATAAAAAAATATTATTACACACATATATCGAAAAACCAAATAAATATATTAGACGAATAAATATTTATGACTAACATTGCAATTACTTATGTGTTTTGTGAACATCTCAGATTTAAAATACAAGATGATAAATGATGATGAAATAAAGAATGCACTTACAGCAATACATAATTTAACAATTCATGTTTATTGTTTCCATGTTATCTTAATATATCATACCTCTATAAAGATATCAAAATATCTTATAACATGTATTTTCTACAGAAAATTCAATCTATAATCTTAAATGAAAAGATGCTTGATGTATTTTTACAGACATGTTACATATAAAATTTAAATTAGTTAAAAAATATAATATGTTTTATATGTTTATTTTATACATGCCTCTACCCACCCTGGTCGTTAAATGGGGTCTTATTACATATGATATTTACCATCATACTTCAAACGGAGTGTCATTCAATTTAAGCAACGCTAACTTAAAAAAGTCAGTCACATTCTCACATTTACTAGAGTTGAGACAATACTTTTTTTTGCCACGAAATTTCATTTGAATGCACCAGCACGTAAGAAAAAATGTATCATGTATTGTTCGTAATTATACATTGATAAGTTGTTAGAACTAAGCTGAATACAATTGTTTGTATTTTTGCGTATAATTTCTCTTCTAAATATACATCTGAACAATTCGTGGATATATATATATATATTGTCATCCGCAGACAGATCTGTTTCACCATATCACAGCTCATCAGTACGGTTAAACACCGATTGCTTTCTTTTACCCAGGATTGAAACCCGACCGAAATGGCGTCAGTCGGCGACTCTACCCCTATGGGCGTTCCGTGGAAGTAGGCAGATATTTTAGCGCATATCATGATACGCGCCCAATAGCTAGAGCGCTCTAATTCCTTTCACTGAATGAGCGATGCCTACACGCCAGAGTAGCTGCTGCTTATCAAAGTCTACTATTTTTTCCAATGTACTCAATCAGTGTGTGAGAGTTTAAATATTGTCATTGTCATCTATAGATAGATAGATAGATAGATAGATAGATGTGTGTATCTCTCTCTTAGTCTCTACCTTTCTCTCACACTCTCTCTCTCCCTTGGGGTATATGAGTAAATATCCGATCAATTACACTCACTTGCTCGCACAGACCAACACTCCCTGATGAACACATCCACACACAAACACCCCCCCCCCACACATATATATATATATATATATATATATGATTACTTTTTCCTCATAATAAAATTAACCCAGTACACAATTTTATTAAGAATTACCCAAGAGAAATATATTGTAGAACTTTTGAATATTATTCATTTTTACTGGTTTAAAAAAAAAACTATATATATATATATATATATAATAAAAGGATCATATGTATATCTTTCTAAATGTTTTTTTTGAGTTAATGAATGCATCTAATTGAAATAGTTTCCGAACTCTGCTCTCCCATTTATGTTTACAAGGCATATCTATAGAAATATTTATATTATATATATATATATATATATATATATATATATATATATATCGTGAAAATCGGTATAACTAAAAGATTTGTGACTAAAAGAGTTGATTGATATTATGTAATATTTATATACATCTCCCTATATATGTGTGTATCTGTGTGTATAATTGTGCGTGTATGTGTGTGTTTATGTATGTGTATGTTTCTGTGTGTATGTGATGCTGCATTGAAAATTATTCAGTTCAATTCATTACATCCTATTGCTTTTGGAATGAGGATCTTTCTCTAGGTATGTGTTATATAGCAGATCAACATTGACTCTTTTGCAGTGGGTAACGCAAAAACTCGAGCAAATGAATGCACTCAGGATCTAGATTGCTGATTGTTGACTTAGTCCCAAACGAAGTCCATTTTCTTTATGATTTGCCATCGTGTATCTTTTTTACACAAAGCTATAAACAAATTATCCCTATGTTTAGTCTCGTTGTTCAGTTGACATCTTTTTTTCCTGGGTATTGTGAAATGTATACGTGTAATTGCACCAACATCGATGCAATTGCACATAACATGCATTGATAATTTTCTAACATAACAACATATCTATTCTATGTTTGTTTTGTACAAAATTCACATATCTTTTAAAATGTCTGAAATTCTTCAACTTGGTAAAACAATTCAGAATGTTTCGAAAATAAAAGCAAAAAAGAAACAGCTATTTTTCCTCATATAAGTAAAACCAAATATTCTTCGATTTTTTATGTGGGTGTGTTAATACTTAGGTAATTTTGAGTGAGTTAAATTCTAATACTTATGATAGTCATGTACAGAACCGTTGTTCTTGCACCGTAAAATCTGCTCATGTTAAGAAATTTAACAGGAAGTTTTTTACGAGCATCACTGAAAATTTATGACAATGTTCTTACAAAGTAAATCTCAAAGCTAAATTCGGTGAAAACATTTATAGCTGTGACAAAGTATTTTTTGGTTTCTCTTTAGATGACTATGATAGAAAATTCTGGATCGTTGCTCCTCATAGTATATTATAATTAAAATCTCACATCAACTTACTCTATATATAATTTAGAAGATATTTAATTATAAAAATGTATATTAATTTGAAGAATGGATCGCTTTCAGCCTATTGAATAAATTGACTCACATTACATTGCAATAAAATTTCATACTAGACGAGGAGAATGCGCCATATTAAAATCTGTTGACATTGAACGCTTAATTGGACAGGATGGATAAATTCTATATTTATTATCCAGGTAAGAAGAACTTGAAAAATAGAGTAATGAATATAACAGAACCATCGAATCCACCGTAACATATCTCTCTCTACTATCTCTCTCGTTTTCATTTTAAACGAAATGTAGACAATTACTGTGGAAATGCATAAAAAACTCTTTGATAGATAGATAGATAGATAGATAGATAGATAGATAGATAGATAGATAGGAATGAATGAATTGCGAGAAAAATGGACTGACTAGAAAATATATATTTAGATATATCTGTAAGAATATGTGACAGTGGAATCGATAAAGGGATAGTAACAGATGTGATTTGATAAGTTGTAGGTAGTGAAAGAAAAGGTAAATATATTATTAAATTATAAATCAATTTGCACATGTATTTTAAGAAAAGATATATGACGAAATTGAAAAATATCTTTATTGTGGGGTATTAAGTTGTTTAAGGATATATATATATATATATATATATATATATATATATATATATATATAAAGGCAGACACGTTATTACATAGTAAATCGAGGATATAGGCCAATTTCAGGCTAACCATAATCAGCTTCTGCCTTTATTGTAAAAGGATTTTAAACGAATGATATTTACAAAGATCTATAAAATAAAGAATAAAAATAACGGTCGCTCCCTTAAAATATACAAAATTTAAGAAAAAGTACATCAGTTCTCTTAAATATATTTTTAATTTTTTTAGACTCATTGTTAATTTATAATATTTATTTATGTATTTATTTTTATTTTCTCATTTCCTCCTATCATCTTTTCTTTCTATTTTAAATTTATTCCTCTCTTCTTTCTTCTTCTTCTTCCGTTTTCCTTTATGCTTTAAGATACTTACCATTTCTTTTTAATGATCTCTCTCTAACTCTCTTTCTCTCTCTCTAACTCTCTCTCTCTCTCTCTCTCTCTCTCTCTCTCTCTCTCGCCTAACCCACTTTCTTTACGTTTCAAATCTACGGGTCTGCAATCCAACTGTCAGGTTGAATGTATCTTCGAACTTTTGTTGACATCCACCGCTACGCGTGTCCTCTGATTATATGTTGCATATATATATATATACTTATATATGAATATGTGTGTGTGTTCGTTGAACTGATATATCTTTTCTTAAATTTTCTCTGTTAAAGGTTCGACAGTTATTTTTATTCGTTTTTTTTTTTAGGTCTTTGTTACTCTCATTCGTGTAAAATCCTGTGTACAATACAGACGGAACCTGATGATGGTTTTCCTGAAATAGGTCCATAATTCCGATTTACCATGTAATATCATGTCTGTCCTAATTTTTCTTATACTTGCTCTATAAGTATTTATATACATATATATTTAGAGCTTTCTTGGCGAGTTATCCTACCACTGTATGTACAGGATACTCCTTTGAATTCTTCTATACTCACATTGCATGCTGATATAATTGGCTCCTTACCTTCGGGAAGTTAGAGCTCTTCTCAGAATAATCCTTACACGGATGGTTATTTCGTTGGATTTTTTTATAGCTGCTGACCTAAATTTCTTCTAAGATATCATGTCTCTGGTTTTTTAACCTAATATTTCGTCCGGATAATTTCTTTTCTTGATTTATTGTTACAAACATAAATCTACACCATCTAATATACACGGTCAGAAATTCTTTTCGTTTGATTTATTTTTACATTTACACGTCTACACAATTTGGGATTCTACCATGGATGTATTCACACCTGATGACTCCCTAAAAATATTCCGTTTCCGCACATACATTCCTTCTTATTATCCTTAACCGACAAACTGTTGAATTTATCAAGCGATTACGATTGAAACTTATTTTTATCTCCAGTCAACTAATAAATTCCTCTCCTCATACGAAACTTATAATCTTACATCACCTAAAACTCCTTTTAGTAATAAACATTTAGAAGCCTTCGAATCTGATATGTTCGATTAAATCAGAAAAATCCGTTGTAAAAAACAATAATTTTCAACGTAATTGAGATAAGTATATTAAATATACAAGTAATCTAATAAAATATGGGTCAAAGCTAACATATCTCACAATATTTATAAACTCAACCCATCATAATATAACAAAATAAAGAGAGACACTGTCAAGAAATCCTTCAAACACACTTTCTAATTTAGATAATGAAAAATCTAAACATGCTAGAAAACTGAAAGTAGAAGCTAGAATGGGAAAAATTGAATTAAAAAGTCCATATATCTTACTGAAAGCCCACAAACAAGACTTCACTAGTTTTCACTAAGTTTGCTCTTAATATATTTTTTCTCTTAGGAGCTGGACATTTAGTTCAGTCATATTCCTTTTTCTGTTACTTCTTCTCCTGTCCGTCCATGTGTCTTTACTTTTATGAGAGTACCAATAATTCTATGTGTAGTTGTACTTCCATAGGTACCTCAGTGTTAGTGGGTGGTTTTATCTGGAATGTGTCATATATTACCTCCATTGGTAAATCTTGTTTATTTGCAACGGTTTCGATGTATTGGTGTCTCAGTTGGTTTATGTGTCTTTTACAGACAGACCTCTCTCCTTTAATTATGTAAATGACTCTCCCGAATCTTCTAATTACCAAACCGTCTTCTCAAAAGCACTTTCTATACAGATAGTTCTAAATGAAGACCTTGTCTCCTTCTTTGAAAGATTCCATATTATAGTTTTGTTTTATAAAACTCTCTTTTTCTTTGGTAACATCCTATCAAATATTGATCGAATCTTTCTCGTGTACATGACTTCCGCAGGCGAAAAATTTCCATTAATGTTCTGATTCGGCGTAATTCTATAAACAATCAGAAATATTTGGATATTCTTGTCTTCGGTTTCGATCCCATTAGCTTTTCACATAACTCTTTTAAACCTATTGGCAAACCTTTCTGCCAATCCATTCGATCTAGGATTATACATAGGCGGGGTTATGTGTTCGATTACTAACGAATCACAATAACGTTTAAATTCAGCTCCGGTAAACATAGTACCTTTGTCACTCCCAATTATGTTCGGTAACCCCAAACCACTAAATAGTTGGCTTAACGCCTTTATCATATTCCGCGCTGTCGGGTGTTTAAATCTGTAAACATCCGGCCATTTAGAATAACTATAAAAAATAATTAGGTATTAGTCTCCCTTTAATGGTCCTGCATAGTCAACATGTATGCGTGATCACGGCACATCTGTTTTTAGCAATGTCTGAGTTTTTATAGGTGGTCATTTTGCTGCTAACTAACAGCCTTTACAATGCTTCACCAAATCTTCATTGTCTTGGTCCATCCTAGGCCAGTATATATAGCTTCTCGTTAATGATTTCATTCCCGATATACCCGGATGACCCAAATGAAATTCTTTTAATATCCTCTTACGTAGAACACATGGAAGTACCACTCTTTGAAAATACATTAGTGTTTCATTGCAAATTGAAAATGGTGATACTTTATATCCTTTGTTTACCTCATTCCCTTTCACTTGTTTAATCATTTTTGCAATCCGTTCTCGCCATGTTGTTAATTTCCTCCCGCGTTACCGGTTATTCATTAACGGTGTTCACCAGTACATCCGCAAGTTCTTTCTCTTTCTTTTAACACTGCTATCACTGTTTTCCCCAATAACTCAGGTGTTTTTGGGATTAGTCTTGAAAGACAATCCGCGTGTGCGATTATCTTAGACGGAATAAATTGCATTGTAAAATTCTAATTTAATAAAATTACACTCCATCTTTGCAACCTGTGTGCGGAATGAGTAAGTAGTCCTGTTTTCAACCCAAAAATCGACAATAAGGTTTTCTGGTCGGTTTGTAGCACAAACGATCTTCCATGAATGAACCTATGAATTTTCTTCACAGCATACATTATAGCTGTCGCTTCTTTCTCTAACTGACTATAAATTCTTTCCGCTGGGTGCAAAGCTCTCGATGCATGAGCGATAGGATTTGTTACGCCATCCTCGAATTTGTGTAAAAGAACATCTCCTATGCCGTATTCACTCCCTTCCGTCACTACAATTAATTCTTTATTTGGATCAAAGTGCACTAAAGCTAAATCGGACAATGAGCACTTTTTAATTTTTTTTATATGCTTCGTCGCATTTCTTTGTCCAACAGCAATTTTTTATTTTTTCTAATAATTTGTTTAATAGAGCTCTTAAATCATGCATATTTGGAATATATAAATTGTAGTAATTTGCGAAAGCCAGAACGGACTGTAACTTAGTCACATTATCCCAAGTATGCATATTTTTTATCGCTTCAATTCTATTTGGGTTAGCATTCCTTCCTATAGGATCAATTATTTGACGCAAATATTCTATCTTATCCATACAGAAGTCACACCTTTCAAGTCCTACCTTGAATCCATACTTAATACTTCTTTTGAAAATTTCACGGACATGAATTTTATGTACTTCCACATTTTCCCTTTTTATTAATACGTCGTCCAAGTATGCCATTGCATAATCGAGACCCGACAACATTGTATCCATAATTTGTTGAAATACACTCGGTGTTACCTTCAAACCGAAAGATAATCGTTTCAACCAATACAATCCTCTATAAGTGTTGATGGTTAAATATTTCGAACATTCCTCCTCGAAGTTGACTTATAGATAAGCTTCTCACAAATCAAATTTCGGAAAGATTTTGCCCCTTTCAAACGTGAAAATGTTTCCTCTGCTGTGGGGAGTGCATACGTGTGATCATTTAAACATTCATTCCGTCCAATTGAGAAATCCGCGCAAACTCTCAATTCATTATTTCTCTTTTTTACGTAGACTGTAGACGATGCCCACTCAGAGTAATCTACCTTCTTAATTTCTCCGTTCTCTTCCAATCTCTGTAACTCTTTATCTATCGTTTCAAACGATGCAAAGGGAACTTTACTTTTCTGTTTGAATATCGATTTTATATTATCCTTTAGTCCAAATTTCACTTCTGTCTGAGTACAACAACCAAGTTCATCCGAAAAGACTTCAGTAATTTTTTTTTCAAATTTTCACAAATTTTTCTGTCTGTTTAGACCTTCCTATATTCAACGCATTTATTCTCCTACAAAACCTATTCATGGGTTTCCCCTATAAATTAAACAATACCATCAAATCAATTCCAAATAAATTTGCATTTGTTCCTTATATCTCATAGACTTTAGTTTTGTGGATTTTGCCGTTGAATGCTATCTTCGCGAAAAATTCACCCTTGAATTTCAACTTGTTACCCAAAATGCCTCTCGCAATTTTCTTAGTGTTCTGCAATTCTGGTCGGTCTATTTTTATCTAGGTATTATTGTCAATTGTGGAAATGTCACTCCTGGCATCTAGAAAACAAGTGGTATTTCGACTATTTGTCATAATGTCTACATACTTTCTTGTACCGAAATCCTTCGTAATTTTTAGATAAAACAGTATTTATCCTGTTAGTCTTTTGATAATTTTTCTTTTTGCACATTATTGACTTATAGTACTTTTGCACATAGTGAAAGCATATTTTATTTCTAAAATAGCACTTATTGTAGCAGTTATTGTTGCTACATGATTTGCAGTATGGCCTTTCTTCTTTGTAAGCTCCTTGCTTTACTATATGTATTCGGGCAATATTCTTTTCTTCAATACATAAATTATCCAGTTTAATATTAACCAATTTTTGGCATTCCCACGATGTTTCTGTAAAATTATGTCTGTATCATTCTCCAATATTGCTAAAATCCTTGAACTAACTTCCTTGTCATTATGCGTCGTTAAACCTTGCACAAATATTAGGCATTTGAACATATCTTTCTTGATTTCTTTAATTTTGAAACGTTCACAGTTGGAGTTAACTTTCACAGCGTACGCAACAAAGTCTTCGTCCTCATCTTTCACGATATTTAAGCATTCATACCGTGTATGAAACAAACTGTCCCGTTCGCCAAACATTTTCGATAATATTTCAACCGTTTCGTCAAACGAAATGTTTTCTGGTTTCTTTGGCAAAAGGAAGTTCGTGTACTTCGCATATTCCTGAGCACCGATTTTTTGTAAAAACAGCAAAATTTTTCTTCATCGGTCCATGCTTTGCACCTTTTTGAAAAAAATGACTCGTACCTTTTAAAGTACACAAGAAAAGTGATTCCTTCTTCAGGATTATACAAAAATTATGAAAGAGAGTTTGCTATACCCTCTGCAGAGAAAATTCTGGAACTTTCCTTTGGTTAGCATTGCTTCAACAATATTTTTTCGAAACCAGTTGACTTTGCTGTTGATGTATTAATTGTTGAATCACTACGCCTAGCGTCTTCACACATTCTGCAAACTTTTCCATATTCCATACACCAAAAAATATATAAGGAAAAAATTCAACCATACAGTTGACCAATGAGTTAACTTAGGCAAGAAAAAAACACGTATTTTTTTCGTTTTTTTTATATGGTCGTCCCTGTTGCAGATTGTATTTCCTTAGGGGTCCAAATCCTTATTCAATGGCTGAAATTTACGTGTGCGTTTGATTTTCTGTCGCCAAATGTTATCCGGTGGTAAATTCCCTAGTTCGTCAAAATGGTATCAGGCGACAGTCATCGTCGTCGACAAACAGATATCTCCCGAAAAGGAATACAGTATAAAATGATCAGTTGAAGAATGGAACTCCACACCAGGAATAAGAAATACAGATTTATTGTACTGAGGTACAATTAACAATAATACACATATAGGCAAGACACATTTGGAGCGGAATCGACTATGGAAAAGTGAATGCCTTCGCCTAAGACTTTTTTTTTCCTTCCGTAGTGCTCGTTAACCTCTATTATAAAGTAGAGCTTTCTATTCTCGGAAATGGCAGTGCGTTCCATTATTGTTAGTAATGTTCTATTGTTAACCGAATAATTAGTATAATTTTTATTATATAGTGGTGTGGTGGTAATTATGATTAATGCGAATTGATTAACTATTTTTTATTTTTCTAAGTTTTTTAACATTCCAATTTCTTGTCCGTTCACTAGCAATATGTAAGTTTATATTTAAACTAAATACTTAGGTTTAAACAAATAAATTTAATTAGATTAATTAGGCTTATATTTAAATTTAAAAAAAATATTTTTTTTATTTTTATATTGTATCATATTTGTTTGGTTGATTGTATAATTAGTATAATTTTGTTTATATAGTGGTGTGAGTATTTTGTGATCACAACAGATTAACTATTATCTCTTAAATATATTTTAAATTTTTTAGACTCCATTTTCTTATCCTTTCATCGTTAATTTATAACATTTATTCATTTGTTTTTATTTTCTCATTTTCTCCTATCATCTTTTCTTTTTTTTAAATTTATGCCTCCCTTATTTCTTATTCTTCCCGTTTCCTTTAAGCTTTCAGGTACTCTCTCTCTCTCTCTCTCTCTCTCTCTCTCTCTCTCTTACCTAACCCATTTTTTTACGTTTCAAATCTATGGGTCTGCAATCCAACTATCAGTTTGAATGTATCTTCGAAGTTTTGTTGACATCCGTCCGCCGCTACGCTTGTTCTCTGATTATATGTTGCGTATATATATACTTATATATGAATATATGTGTGTGTTCACCGAACTCTTTTAAGGGAGCGACAGTTATTTTTTTCGTTTTATGCTTTAGGTCTTTGTGACTCTCATTCGTGTAAAATCCTTTGTAAAATAAAGACGGAACCTGATAAGGTTTTCCTGAAATAGGCCCATAATTCCGATTTACCATGTAATAACGTCTCTGTCCTAATTTTTCTTATACTTGCTCTATATGTATTTATATACATATATAGTTAGAGCTCTCTTAGCGAGTTATCCTACCACTGTATATCTATCTATCTATCTATCTATCTATCTATCTATCTATCTATCTATCTCTCTCTCTCTCTCTCTCTCTCTCTCTATATATATATATATATATATATATATATATATATATATATATAAGATTGAACATGGAAGTCAACACTCATGGGTGATAGAATGTTTCATGCTAAGCGTAATCATCAGGTTTAGAATGAAATAATCTGTCGCTCCTTAATGATGAATTCAATGTTCATTCGTTTATATTCATATGCGCTCTATCTCTGATGTTGAGCACTTTACCCTATAAATATAGAACACTTTAATCTCTCTCTCTCTCTCTATATATATATATATATATATATATATATATATATATATATATATATATTTTCTAGACATATTCTATTAAATATAAGAGACAATGAATGTCTATTATGTTTAATCATGAGCCGTTCTAAACGTCGTATTTTTGCTTTAATTTCAGTTGAAAATAAAGACAAAAATTCTCCAACATTTGGATAATTATTTATTGGTTTTCTTCTAAGCTTTCGGCTCACATGAGCCATCTTCAGAGAGGTAGTTTAAACTGAAATATTATAAAATCCACCATCACCGACGATTTTATTTTGTGTTGACATAAAACTCCGCTTGGCAACGGCAATAGTTACCAAAAATAATAAACGCAGTTCTTAAGTTTGCGATGCGGTTTTATGACGTCACACCGCGGGATAGCGCGAAATGACAACAAAACCATCTAGTCAAATGGAATGTGATATGTTATTTCCTGTTTTAAAGTTGATTTTATTGAGTGTTGGTTGTTTTGATTTGATGTACATGGCCTCCAATATCTGCAGGTTCCTCTTACTGTGTGTATGAGTAAGGATCACCGTATTGTTGACCAAAATCTGTCTGATATTACCTACATGTTTATGTTTTTCAGAGAAATGTTGTTTAATAGTACTCTGATCAGAAAGATGACATGTAAGTCTACGGGAGAGCGTGGTTGTGGTAAAACCAATATATGTACTAGGTTTTTGAGTAGTATCAGATATGCAATCTCTGAATGGGCATGTAAATTGGTACACTACATTGGTTTTTTGTAAAGAATTTAGTTTAGTGCCTGTTGGGTTATTATAAACTATGAGGTCAATTGTTTTAAACTTTTTATAATATATAATGAGTTTAATTTGATTATTACTATCCACTGGTTTAACATTTCTACGTATTATGTTTTTGAGAGTTTTTTCATCTTGTTTATAATTATTATGTATTTGGTTGCAATAGTATAAGTTAATAGTGTTATGTTTATTTTGATGTAAACCATTATTATTAATATTATCATTATTGTTAGAGCTATTGTTAAGTTTGTTGAGATACATTTTAATTTGTTGATCAATAACGGAGGTAGGAAATCCATTATTGACTAGTGTTTGCTTAATGTTGTGTAATTCTTTATAAAATATAGATTTGGAAGAAGATATCATTTGTGTGCGTTGAAGTAAGTTTTTTATAACAGCTAACTTATATCGTTGGGGACATTCACTATTATAATTAAGAAGACACGAATTTATGCTAGTTGGTTTCCTATATAGAGAAGTAGTAAATTTATGTGTGCTAGAATCAATGAATACATCAAGGAATGGGAGTTTGTTATTAATATTAAGTTCTAATGTAAATTTGAGGACGGAGTGACTTTCAAATTTGTTTTTAAGATATTTAATTTGATCGATATTCTTAGCTAAAACAAAGATGTCATCTATATATCTTACATATATAGAGGGTTTATTGTTGTCATTAATTATTTTATTTTCTAGATTTGCCATATAATAATTAGAAAAGAGGGGACCTAAAGGAGATCCCATTGCAATACCATCTATTTGTGTATAAATATTGCCTAAGGGGTCGTGAAAGGGTACTTGTGTGGTGCATGCTAATAATAGTTTTTTTAATATAGTGGGTTTAATATTGATTGATGGGAGAGTAGCATGGTTGTATACATCACGGATAATGATGTCAATTGTTTCATGGACGGGAACATTTGTGAATAAGTTTTGAACATCCAAAGATGCAATCATTTGATTATTAGGTTTTACGGAATGGAGAATCTGTAAAAATTCGTCCGTGGAGTTAATGCTATATTTTCCAGGAAGATAGGGAGTAATTAGTTTGTTAAGTGTTTTGGAAAGGTTATATATTGGTGTGGGTATTTGAGAAATGATAGGTCGGAGGGGATGATCTTTTTTATGGATTTTTACATTTCCATAAAGGTAGCCGGGCTGATAATCACCTATAATCTTTTGAAGTTTATAGGATCCTATTTCAGCATTGTTTGGAGTAATAAGTTTATTAATATGTTTTTTAAGTTGGGTTGTGGTATTACAAGTTAATTTTTTAAATTTGTTGTGATCGTCGAGAATGGCCTGTAATTATGAGTGATATTCCTGTCTGTTTAAAATAACAAAAGTATTGGTTTTATCGGCACGTCGGATAACAATATTTTTGTTATTTTTGAGATGTGTGGCTGCTTTTATGAGAGGCATATTTATAATATCATTAGGATTTTTATGGTAACGGTGTTTGATTGATTCAGCTTTGAGTAATTCTTTTAAGCCTACCTGTGTAGTAATATGGTTGTCCTGTTCGAGTTGAAGTATTTGTTGGTATAAAGCTTCAATTTCCATTTGTTTAAACATTGAATTAGGTTTCTGTGCGACATGAAAATTTGGTCCGAGATTAAGGAATTCTATTTCATCTGGAGTAAGTTGGTAATCCGATAGGTTAATGAAGTTGTCATTGATGTTTGGTAAGAGTATTTTTCCTTTATATAATTTGTTTAGCTTTTTTTGGATGACTTGTTTATGGGATTCATGTTCCTTTTGTGTTGTATTGTATAATACATCCAATATTTCCTTGAATTTTTCACTTGTGGTAGAAGACTGTAAAATTTCTTTGATGTGTACAATTTCAGTGTTGATTTCTTGTAATTCCTGTTTGGCTGTGTGCATTTGACGTTTTATGAGGTTCCATTGCAATTTCTTAACGGTGGGATCATTTAATGCTGCGGCATCATGTAACTTAAATTTAGTATATCGAGGCAGCAAGTAATTTTCTAGACATATTCTATTAAATATAAGAGACAATGAATGTCTATTATGTTTAATCATGAGCCGTTCTAAACGTCGTATTTTTGCTTTAATTTCAGTTGAAAATAAAGACTAAAATTCTCCAACATTTGGATAATTATTTATTGGTTTTCTTCTAAGCTTTCGGCTCACATGAGCCATCTTCAGAGAGGTAGTTTAAACTGAAATATTATAAAATCCACCATCACCGACGATTTTATTTTGTGTTGACATAAAACTCCGCTTGGCAACGGCAATAGTTACCAAAAATAATAAACGCAGTTCTTAAGTTTGCGATGCGGTTTTATGACGTCACACCGCGGGATATTGGAGGCCATGTACATCAAATCAAAACAACCAACACTCAATAAAATCAACTATAAAACAGGAAATAACATATTACATTGCATTTGACTAGATGGTTTTGTTGTCATTTCGCGCTATCCCGCGGTGTGACGTCATAAAACCGCATCGCAAACTTAAGAACTGCGTTTATTATTTTTGGTAACTATTGCCGTTGCCAAGCGGAGTTTTATGCCAACACAAAATAAAATCGTTGGTGATGGTGGATTTTATAATATTTCAGTTTAAACTACCTCTCTGAAGATGGCTCATGTGAGCCGAAAGCTTAGAAGAAAACCAATAAATAATTATCCAAATGTTGGAGAATTTTAGTCTTTATTTTCAACTGAAATTAAAGCAAAAATACGACGTTTAGAACGGCTCATGATTAAACATAATAGACATTCATTGTCTCTTATATTTAATAGAATATGTCTAGAAAATTACTTGCTGCCTCGATATACTAAATATATATATATATATATATATATATATATATATATATATATATATATAAACTTATTTATAAATCAAACTTTGTCTGTGTGCGTGTATGTGTGTGTGTGTGTCTGTGTCTGTATGTACTATAAGCGTCTGCGAGTGTTCTTAGCTTGGTATTTTGTCGCGGTACCCCCGAGAAATATTGAAAATTGCTAATCGAAAAAATCGGGTTATAGAATGAGTGGTCCGATTTTAATCAAATTTGATACACTCATAGAAAAGACATAAAAAACGATATTCAGAAGTTCCAAGGTTCCGGTTCTTAAAATATTGTAGAAAATCGATAATATATATATATATATATATATATATATATATATATATATATATATATATATATATATATATAAGACAAGATGATTGCGTGAGTATGTGTATGTTTATCGGTCTGTATGTCCTCTATACAGACCCACATTTTTATCCGATTCTCAGCAAACTTCACACAAATATTATTTAGGCTTCTGCTCGGGTCATGTGTGACATATTTTTTCTACTATCTCTCCGATATTGGAACTCGATACCTCGATATCCAATCAGGTCTGATCAAGATCAGGATTTCAGCACATTTATCGTGGTTCATGCTGCAGAATCTACTTTAACTTGGTAAAATTATAGTTTTAGACTTAAACATTAGTAGATCTTCTCAGATGACTCATTTTTCCCGATATCGGAAATCGATACCTATGGTTTCGCTTTAACTGGAAACAACTATTGCTTTTTAGTCTTTCGTGCCAACGTCCAAATTGTCTAAGCTCTAAGATCATGGATTAGTTTTAAAGCTTTCATTACCCACGAGCAACGCCGAGCTATACAGCTAGTATATATATATATATATATATATATATATATATATATATATATATATATTAAAGTTGATACTGTTGTTCCAACCTAAGATAATTGTATATTTTTGTATAAAAAGAGA
This sequence comes from Ascarosepion bandense, assembly GCA_037127315.1. NCBI lineage: Eukaryota > Metazoa > Mollusca > Cephalopoda > Sepiida > Sepiidae > Ascarosepion > Ascarosepion bandense. The sequence continues at coordinate 2,454,932 of JBBBDQ010000253.1, forward strand.
ATCTGCAAGTATTCTATTAGAAAATATTAAAAAAAATTACAGTGTTTTCTAATTTTTATATGACTAGAAGCTCCGTGTGTTAATGAAACATTACATTATCATCTCCCATCCGGGATACTCAAAAATATGTATTTAAAAATATGCACTGTGAGTCATGATTGAAACTTCTTTTACCTAGCCAGCGGGAACTATTGGGAATTAAAATTTTGAGATTATTTGCCTATAAGGATTTCGATTCAAGGAAAATTTAGTATTGTTTGATTGTCAAAATATCTTCTAGGCCGAGTCGATTAAAGCTCATTTGGGTATATGAATACAACCTGCGTTTGAGCGGTATACTTATTTCAACACAAATTTACTCGCTCAGATTTGTCAATCCTTTTGAAATGAACAGAAAACATTTATAAAAGATGCATTAGAAAAGTCAACATGGGACACGATTTGCATATTTTAATCAAATTTTCTTACTTTGATTCTCGTATCACTTTGTTTAATTTTATCTGTAATTATACAGTCATGGTCACTGATCTTTTAGGTATTCCATATTACATCTGAATAAATTCAAGTAGTAGAAGACAGCGACGCTGGTTTCCATCGTATCTCAATGTAATAAAGATGTACACAACTATTTTTACGACATGGATAGTTATATTTTGGATATGAATTATCGATAGCAGATAATCAACATTGTCTTTTAAATACTATAAGAAATAGGATATAATATAATCGTTTCCAAATCATAAAACCTAAGCTGGCGTTGGAATGGAATTAGTGAAGAATACATCATTAAATAATAGCATCTGGAATTATTAAATACAACCATCAAACCCTTCAACTCCAGAAAGTAGATAAACTATGAAGATAATAATTGAAGAGTTTAGTGTTTCCAATAAAATTATACATTAAGTGATTTAAAGTTAATATTTTCTTTCATATACGGGGAAATCTCAAACAAATTCCATGAAGAGGAACATAATATGGATGAAAAAAATGGATGAAAAATATGGATGAAAAAAATGAAACAAAATCTGAATAATTCGAAATTTGCCTTCCAAAATCTAAGCAATTTACTGGGAAATATTTTGTTTGAAGCAAAGAAAATTCTGCTTGATTATTATGTCTTATTTATCCTCTTATAAGGCGGTAAATGATTGGCAACCCTCTAAATGATAAATGGAAAACGAAAAGACAAATATATGTTGTTCTATTGTATGTTACTGAAAATAAATTTCTTTTAAGATCTGATTAGTATTCTGATACTTTTATCAGTATTTTTCCCAGATTTACTTAACTATATATATTTGTGAACGTATATAATGTATTGTTAGTTTTTAGACTCATTTAGTATTGTTCTTCTTTATTTGTAGAGTACGGTACTATTTTTTTTTATTTTGTATAATTTAATCTGTATTCTCGCTTATATACATTGATTTGGTATTTTGGATTCCGTTTTTATATTATATTTTATATAAATTGTTAGATTTTATAAGTTTCCACTATTTTTCCGCTTGATATGTTGTCCATTACTGGACAGCCTCTGAATAGTTTAACTGCGTTTTTGATTTCTGTTATTATTTTGCTTGATTTTAAATTGATTTTATTATATCAACGCATAATATTAACGAACTTTACCTTAACATATTGTGAGAAATATATTCACATAGCTTAGCGCTTAAGCAGTGAAAGGAAATTATCAAACATAACAAGACATACCTGGTATAGAAAAAACAATTTATTTGTCTTGCAAAAATATGCTGAATTTTGCTGCTACTGTGTAGCTTGGTATAGTCTCTTTTCTCTGCTTAGCTTGGTATAGTATCCTCCGTCTAGGAGTGGGATGAAAAAGACACAAGGAACTGCGATCCGCGACGTACAGGAACTTTCTTCTGGGTCAGCTTCTTTCACAGTTTCTTATCTTGGTATAAGATGATAGTGCTTAGAGAATTTTTCTCTAGGAAGGCAAGGCTTTGCCCATAGGGTATCCTTTTTAAGGTAAGAAGGGTAACAAGAGATTTTCTCTGTTACAAAGTTGAGGCATTAGCCTAAAAGATTACAAAGAATTGGTAAGATGGTCTCGATATAGTGAGACAAGTGGGCGCCAATTTAGGCCCTGCTGCAACCAAAATCCGGAGCGGCACAAATACGTCCGATACTGTTCGTGCTAGCTGAAAAAAGGAGTGAACAAAACCATCGTGTAAAAAAAAACATAAAACCTCTGGTAAAGCCCGCCTAAAGTTCAAAACGAGGTTCGGGTTAAATCAGCCAATCAGGAGACCCGTTACATCTGTAAATTTCCGACACACTGCCAACGGAGAACGAAAAAAGTAATGGTTATCCATTACTTTTTTTTTTTTTAGAATAAGATCAAGGGGAACTGAATGTGCTTCTGTCTGCCTTTAATTCCAGGGGAAATAAATGTTTTAAGGAATGAACCTGTTCGCAACCGTTCCTCAACACACAGGCCGAGCGAACTTTACCATCGTTCCCAGTAATGAGTCTAAGCACCTTACCTAGACTCCAAAAAGGTCTAGTCTTATTAGGAGATTTGATTAATACAATTTCTCCAACTGACACCTTTAGAGGGCAATCTCGCTTCAAATTCGTATCCCTCTCTCTCAGAGACAACAGATAATCATTGTGCCACATCTTCCTAAATTTTTCGACATATTTATGTCTTAACTCCAAAGATTGCACCAGCTTTATTCTACTAGGGGGATCGGGGCACAGATCTTCCGATCCATAGTTACTAATTAACAAACGTGGATTGTAGCCAGTTTGTAGAAAGTGATTGGGGGTTAAAATATCTAGGCCCCCTTCTGAAGCGGTAAAATAAGTCAGCGGTCGATCGTTGATCGCTTTCTGCACGTCAGAAATTATCGTTAAAAATTCAAAATACTGAATTTTCCTCCTACCTATTAATTTTTTCAAGCATTGCTTCATGGTTTTGATCATTCTCTCCCATGCGCCCCCATACCAGGCGGAATAAAGGGGAATGGTGTGATGACTAATGTTCCCTGAATTCGTCGGAAACGAAAATTTCAGACAACATAATGCCGGATGCTAGAAAGGTTTTAGCATTATCCGAATAGACATGAGAGGGAACGCCAAAAAGATGTTATATTAACAAGCACTAAATGTCATCATAACAAGCACTAAATGTCATACTAACAAGCACCAGATGTCACCATAACAAGCACTAAATGTTATATTAACAAGCACTAAATGTTATATTAACAAGCACTAAATGTCATCATAACAAGCACTAAATGTCATACTAACAAGCACCAAATGTCACCATAACAAGCACTAAATGCCATATTAACAAGTACTAAATGTTATATTAAAAAGCACTAAATGTTATATTAACAAGCACTAAATGTTATAATAACAAGCACTAAATGTCATCATAACAAGCACTAAATGTCATATTAACAAGCACTAAATGTCATATTAACAAGCACTAAATGTTATATTAACAAGCACTAAATGTCATCACAACAAGCACTAAATGTCATATTAACAAGCACTAAATGTCATCACAACAAGCACTAAATGTCATATTAACAAGTACTAAATGTTACACTAACAAGCACTAAATGTCACCATAACAAGCACTAAATGTTATAATAACAAGCACTAAATGTTATAATAACAAGCACTAAATGTTATAATAACAAGCACTAAATGTTATATTAACAAGCACTAAATGTCATCATAACAAGCACTAAATGTCATTTATCCGCTGAAGGAGACCCACTGAAGTCAGGACACTCCAATTGTAATTTTAAAGGTTGAAGAGAGACAGGTTTTAAATTTTGCCGCTCTCCCGCCATATGCCGCCCTCAAGCATTATCTTTAGGGAAGGCACGTAATTAGAATCCACCCGAGACAATTTATCTCTGTCCCAGGGCAGATCCACATAATATCTACCATTTTTCAAAACAATGGATTTCTTGAAGTCATCAATTTTTTCTTCATCATAGGAAGATAAGGTTTCACTCTCGTCGATTCCAATAGACTCGAGAGAGAGGAAAAATTCAATTCCTCGTTCAACAGAGGAATCCTCAAAAAATGGGCCAAGTGTATCTGAATATGAATATACCGGATTTAAGGCACCGTCGATTAAGAACGACGAACATTCAGGCAAGGATTCAATAATTTGATTAAAGGGGGGGCACACTTGCTTATCCTCCCTAATAATAACCGGCTTCAAAAAATTGTACCTATTGCCGAAGGGAATGATTTCGTCAGAAATTCTCCATGCAGTCCCATTTAGACATTCAACCAACTGCGAATCCTTCAACTGCTGGATTAAATCTAAACCGACAAGGCCATAACATGCGAAGAGAGAGAGAAAATAAGGAAATGTCAAGGCTTATCCAGTCAAACAAACCCCCTCTCCGACAAATTTGAAAATTTTTTTTTTTTTTTATGTAGCAGACAAGAAGCACCAAAAAAAATCACACAAATAACAATTCTGGAAGGGAAAAATTTACAATAAAATATGTAACGCACATATTTTTGCAATAAAAGACTATGTGAGAAATATATTCACATAGCTTAGCGCTTAAGCAGTGAAAGGAAATTATCAAACATAACAAGACATACCTGGTATAGAAAAAACAATTTATTTGTCTTGCAAAAATATGCTGAATTTTGCTGCTACTGTGTAGCTTGGTATAGTCTCTTTTCTCTGCTTAGCTTGGTATAGTATCCTCCGTCTAGGAGTGGGATGAAAAAGACACAAGGAACTGCGATCCGCGACGTACAGGAACTTTCTTCTGGGTCAGCTTCTTTCACAGTTTCTTATCTTGGTATAAGATGATAGTGCTTAGAGAATTTTTCTCTAGGAAGGCAAGGCTTTGCCCATAGGGTATCCTTTTTAAGGTAAGAAGGGTAACAGGAGATTTTCTCTGTTACAAAGTTGAGGCATTAGCCTAAAAGATTACAAAGAATTGGTAAGATGGTCTCGATATAGCGAGACAAGTGGGCGCCAATTTAGGCCCTGCTGCAACCAAAATCCGGAGCGGCACAAATACGTCCGATACTGTTCGTGCTAGCTGAAAAAAGGAGTGAACAAAACCATCGTGTAAAAAAAAACATAAAACCTCTGGTAAAGCCCGCCTAAAGTTCAAAACGAGGTTCGGGTTAAATCAGCCAATCAGGAGACCCGTTACATCTGTAAATTTCCGACAATATATGTAACTATGTTATAATATGCGTCCATCAATATAGTTTTTGTTCCTTTTTCAAAATCCAATATACTTCTTCCGATGAAAGTTCGTTTTGTTTTATAAGATTTGTAATGCTATGCTAAGTATAATGATGTTTTACTTATAATTATTTTTTCTTTAAATAGGGACAAACATTCTTTTATAACTAAGACAAGAGAAAACATTGTAATTTTAAAAAAAATAATCAGTAATCAAAGTTAAAATAGAAAATATATTCTCATAATAAAATAGTAGTTAATTGCACGAAAAATATTTTTTAAGTTTCTATAAAATGAAAAATGTTCATATGAAATAAACAAGATACAACAACAAAGTGGCGTCTACAGTGTCATTATTGCAAAGAGAAATCGAAATCAAATGAAAACAGAGCCAAACTCTGGTCACTAACTAATTTATTATATAGAAAACTACTATATAATAAGCTCAGAATCTTTTATTTCTAAAGAGGGAAAATATGAAAATATTTAATATAGACTTTTATCTTAGCAAAATTAATAAATATATGACCAGAAGAAAAACAAGGTGACATTTTCCAGTTGACATGTTTGAATCATTCACACATGCATTAAACGTGAGAACGAAAGCTATGATTTTTTGGAAGAAACAAGTTTATTCATGGTCGTCATTAACAGGTGTACAATATAATATATTCTGTAAAAAACGGTTTAATTTCTATTTTTGTCTTCAGAAATTTAATTAAATCAACATTACAGTGTCAGCTGCTTGTGTAAAGTCAACCGGGATTCAGTCCATTTTTTAGTCTGTTTTTCTGTAATTTTTGGAAATTATTTTTTTTTTTCGGTTTTTGTTCGTCATTGATTTTTTTTTGTCACTTAGTTTGTGTAAATGATTTTGCAATGGAAGGTTATTTTTGACTTAAGATACATAGTATCACGGTTCAATTATTTCCATTAGTTTTGTCTTGTAGATGATTTAAATTTCTGTCTTTGAGAGATTGAATTCTTAACGGTTGTCCAACGAACGCAAGCAGCATAACTCGACTATATTCTGTAACAAACGGTTTAATTTCTATTTTTGCGTCCCTGCATGCACGTTCGGTGGGCAACCCCGAGGCCACATTCTGTTGTAGGCCGAGCCAGTCTCCATCCTTCACAAGTTGCAAATGATTGACCGACTGATTCTATTCTAAGACGTCTCCTTAACTGAATCACTATGGAAAAAAGCAAACATAATAGCAAAAATAACCAGCTCATTTGAAAACGCCCAAACCTGTCTGCATCTCTTTCAGTAACATACGCGGCATCCGCTTCAACTTCCCTAGCGTAGATTCTTTCCTCCATAATAACTCACCTGATATATTAGCCCTATGTGAAACTAATCTTAACCCTTCTGTCACCTCATCTGAGTTCTACGTTCCAGGCTACATTCCCCTCTTCAAGAAGGACTCCAATGTTCATATGCATGGGCTTGGTGTCTATGTCAGCGAACACCTTCCCTTAGTTAGGGTGTCATCTTTTGAATCACCAGATCATTCTTTCATGTGCTTCCGCCTCTCACTTCTCAGCTCGATTAGCTATCTCTTCTTTCTCTACCGTTTTCCTTCCTCCCCTGAGTGTTCGTTACTTGACATCATTTCTGACAATATTGACAAAGCCATTTTTTCCCATCCCTGTATTCGTGATTGGTGACTTTAACGCCCATCACACCAAATGGCTGAAGAACGCTGTCACTGACCCTGCTAGTGTCCACACCATGAACTTTTCAATCACCCAATCCCTTACACAAGTAGTGGACTTCCCCACACGTTTCTCCGACAACCCTAACGGAAGGGACTCACTTCTAGACATCTGCTTCACTTCCATCCCAGACTCTTGAACTACCAGACAACTCTGCCCACTCGGAAACTCTGACCACACTGGAGTGTCCGTCAATATTTCACTCCACTCCCGCCCGGCCCATGAAACCCAGACAAGTAGAATATCCTACTGCTATCAAAGAGCAGACTGGGATTCGTTCCGAGACTTCCTCTGTGACATCCCTTGGAACAACGTCTTTAGTCTTCCCATCGAAGAATGTGCATCCGAGGTCTCCTCCTGGGTTAAGGCTGGCATCGATGCCTTCATCCCTGCTAGGAAATTCCAGCTTAAATCTCATTCGTCTCCATGGTTCTCACCTGCTTGCTCGGTTGCCATTGCCGACCGGAATCATTTCTTCCGACTCTATCGTAACTAAGCGTCGGACCTCAAATGGAATGATTATATCGAATCCATTGCTAAATCCGCTACTATGAAAGTCGGTTTTCTGTGTAGGGCCCGGAAGATTTTTCCGTCTGAATCTATCCTGCACATTTATAAATCTACCATCCGCACGTGCATTGAATACTGCTGCCATATCTGGTCGGGTGCCCCTACTGTTCTTCTCGGGCTTCTCGATAAGGTTCAGAGGAGGGTCTGTAATGTGATAGATACCGACTTAGCAGACCGCCTGCCGTCTCACTCCCACCGGCGCGACGTGGATTCCCTGTGTCTCTTCTATAAATACTTCACCGCTTCTGCTCCGATGAACTCAGATCACTAGTGCCCCCTAAATACGAATTTAAACGAGATACTAGATTAGCAACTAGATCCCACCCTTTTACAGTAAAACCGATAAAATGCAGCCGTAACTTCTACTCCAACAGTTTCTTTCCTCGCACTTCCCGACTGTGGAATTCTCTTCCAAACGATTGCTTCCCCATCGGCTACAATCTCCAGGAGTTTAAATGTAAGGTCTATAGACACCTCCTAACACACCAACCTGCTCCCATTCTATCAAACACTCTTCCCATCTGTCCAACCCTCATCCTCGCTATCCTTACTCATCTGTCACCTTCCTCCTGACATTCCCTATGTCTAACCACTCCTTCTCTTTACCTTCCCCTATGTAGCCCCATGCGCAATAGTGGCAGTGGAATGCCTTGCTTGGGGTGAGATGATTAAAAAAAAATGTTTGGTTTAATGATTACAAATAGCCTATAATTAAAAAGATCACCAGAAATTTGTTAAAGTATCAAACACATAAGGTTTCGGGCGTTATAAGATGATAACCTGTAAAAAAACATCTACTGAGATATCATTATAAATCAAAAAAGCTCATACCATGATGTCCTCTAGATAAAGGCGTTAGTTGGATCCAATTTTTCATTCAAAGTGTTGTGAGTTCAAATCAAATAACAGAAGAGGGTGATCTTGTTTTTCATCAGCTGTCAATATACTAATGGTGTGTAAAACTATTCTGACGACATAGCTAGTCTTATTTTGGATAATAATTATATAGAGCAGATAATTAACTTTATCTATGAAGTGGTCAATCAATAAAATACTGCGAATGTAATTGCGAATCAAATCTTAGAAAATCCAATTCAAAGAAGATTACTAAGATCACTTAGTAGCATGTATTATTAAATAGCGGCAGGTCAAAAGTTAAATCGACACTTGTGGAAAATATAAATGGGGTTACGTATCTAACATAGAAGAAACTCCATGATATACCATGCTGAAGACAGACATGACTTTTATTAGAGAATCCAGTCAGAACAGATCAATGTAAGGAAAATGAACTAAGAAAAAAAAAAAAAACGAGGTACATATTTCAATTGCACATAACAGAATATAAAATCGGAGAATTTTTCTATTCGATATATAGCGCAATGCAGAAAAATCTGATAGTAAAGCTGGAAAATAAAACACATCTTTTTAATAGGCAATTGTATAAATATTATTCTTTGTAAAATAGTACGAAATATTTATTTTTCCTCAACACTTACCCGTATATCTTAGATTGAAATGTCTGAATCAGATCAAAAGTGAGTAAGTTATTGAAAAATTGACCAGTTCTATGGAATGTTGCGTTTCAGTCACATGATTACTAAAATAGAAAATCATTTGTGTTAATTAGAGAACGCTGAATCGAGTTATAACATATGATGTTGTCAGTATGCTGTCTAATTTAGATGATATTTTATCGAAATTTTTCGAGAAATGCGTTTCTCTGTACAGGAAACTAGTGTCGAATTGTATCTAATTTCATTATAAGAAGTTATCTATCCAGTTAAATCTTATAGTAATAGATATATTGAGATATTGTACCAAAAAATTATATTTTCATATAATGGAATCGATTGAAATATTCGAAAGAATTATACGGACTTACTTCGACATATATATTGATTTCTAATGTTAATTGATAGTTAATTCGCAGAAGTATCATTAGAGGAGATATGGACTAGAACAGTTTAGAATAAATTACAGAGTGAAGTAATTAAATTCATCATGTGAACGTGCAAATTCCGAAAAAAAAAATTTTTACATGGATCTAAAACCACCCGAAATTCATCAATGTCAGTAGTGATTGCATGCTTTTAAATCTTTAATGACGTTAGGATTCATTCTGTGTATCAACTCGATGACGTTTTATTTTCATAAAAATAATTTTAAATGCTAGAATTATTGTAGAATGTCAGTATATGTTTGAGGAATATTGCACAAAAAATTAAATTTATGAAGTAGAAATAAAAACATTATTAAAGAAAAACAATATTTTCATATTTCTCCGATAAACCATAGGTTCTAGGGGGTATTATGCAAAATGTGTACCACAACAACACCTAACTCTATCAGTAATATTGACATTTTAGCAGGATTTCAATTTAACTGGCATGACATAATCAACAACCTCATTGAAATTGACGACGGATATGGAATGATAAACAGATAAATCTAAAGTAATGGCTAATACCACACGCAGTATTAGTGAATGAGTCATCATATATGGCGAACCGCTAAAGGAAGTGTCGATCTTCAACTGGCTAAAATCGACTCAAATATGATCCCTGCAGTTCAAATATCACCACAGTTATCGCCATAGTCACAGCAGTGAGGGTCAGGCTGCAGATAATATGGAATAGCAACATCAGTTTCCACAACTAGTTTAACCTTTAAAATTCGCTATACGTATCCATCCTTTATTACGGAGTGAATCTTGGACATTCAAGTCAAGAAATGTTATTCATGCCGTCTCAAACAAATGCTTGAGAAGCTCATCTACATCTGTATGTACGGAGCAAGATCAAAAGTCTCGTGTCCCGACGTAACACGTCATAACAATCTATTTATGACGACGATGCAAGGCACTGCTAAAGGCGAATAAAAGCGGGTTCGGCAACGGAAGCGCTGGTCAGACAACATGAAAGACAGAACGGATATGCCGGAACTCCTGAGTAAATTATAATCACGATCAAATAAGACAGAATTTTGAAACTTCAATAAATTTTGGAGGCATCAAAGGCATAGAAAAGTACGCCAAATTAGGTACAACGTGTCAGAAAACCAGAAATATGAATGAGGGGGAAAACTTTCTATGCAACCAGAAGAAAATTTTAATCACGATCTCCTGAGGCAGGATAAATAACAAATGATTTAAAGTATAATGAAAAAAAATAAGAGATTCCTCCTTGATGAGAATCTACCAGTTTCAATAGAGTTAATGATGTTGAAACAAGGAAAATATAGGATAATAGTATTCTTCGATATGGAATATATGTAAGTTTTAATAGAAATTCATAGAAACAAATTTACAGGTATTATAAATATATTTTGATAAAGAAACCGTATATCACATTTGAAGTGTGTTACTATGTAAGAAGAAATATAATCCTGTAATTATAAAACGTATAGAGGATTAAATTTAGTAAATAAAGTAGAAAAAAACTGCTATTATTTAAATGCAAGCATGTAATTTATGATCATGAGAAATGTATCATAATAATGTTAAGTGCGTTACATTGATGATGGCAACATACCTTCCGTGACAAAGTAGGCGAGGCATTTTATGTGATGATTTATTTCTAAAATTTAATAAAATTCGTATACAGACATGAGATGCTGTTTATCTTTCCTAATAATTATATTTCCTGCTAAAATTAACTGTCATACTCTAATATATATTTTTGTAATTTCCATTTAACCTCAAGCAACTTACTCTCTGTACTCTGATTTTTTTATTTTTACGACATGGGTTGAATATTTGTGCTATATATTATCGTTCTCATTAACTTCAGTATTTATTTATTTATTACTGTGAGCCATGTTCAATTTCATGAGAATTTCGGCAATTATTAATTTGATAACATTACATTTATACTTAATTTTCTGTGCAAGTTTTCAACATCTATGTATTCACGCTGAATTTAATGTTCCTATAAAGTTACATAACTTTGCTAATTGGGGTTATTTTTTGAATTACGAATCGTAGTTTAAAATGTTGTTCGAAATCCTATATATTTATCTCTATCCAATCTTTACAACATCTATCTATCAGTGTTTGATTGTGAATATGACAGAATTTAAAATATCTGAATTATAGTGACCTGTCAATTTTCACGGAGGTTTTTGGAGGGTGTCAAATATTTATCTCACCATAGATTCACTCTGACAGACACAAATATCAGTATATCGGGATAGCCTAATTGGATGCTCAATAAAGTTCCATTTTAGGTTTAATGGTTTTCATTTTATCTTAAAGGATTAGATTTTCATCAGAAATCAATTTATTTAATAATTGTTATTATTATTATAATTGATGTTGTAATTACTCTTATGATGGTAACGCAAATTTGCTTTCATTAGATGTAAATTGGAAATTCTATTCCTGAGGCTTTGTGTCAATAAGACTGCTATCAATTAAGAATCATTTGAAAGAATCATTACAGATTACATGATCACCGTTTTCTGGAGAAATACCATCTTGCCCGTAATTCTAATTCACACTAAATCCTACGTCAATTTTTTATTTGTTTTTCTGAGTGCCCTTTTTTAGTTTTATACTAATATTCTATAGTTTTTTAAATCCTTAATTAGACCTTGTTATTTTCTACATTTTCACTTAGTTTGAAGTTTTCTCTTGTACAATACGAAAGGCTCTATCCAAAAATTTGACACAATGTATTCGCCTTATCTATAAAACTAATCTCATTTTTTCTCGTTTCAATGACACTGAGAAATTCCAAAAGATATTATGACCATAAATTTCTATTTTTGATTATGGCTGTTCATAACACTTTTTAATACAAATATATACCAACTTACGACATACTTCCAAATGGATTATGTAAACAATTCAGTCATGAGTTCCTTTATACTCTTTCCTTGCAACCTTGAGTACTTTGATATTTCATGTATATGGTTAATTCAATCTGTCCTTAAAACTACATGTAATTTGTTTTTGCGATTCGGTTTATTCTGAACTTAATCGTATTCATTATAATTGCTTGATCTTCTGCTGCAGATCTCAGTAATTGTTTCCTTATGAATAATTATTTCAAAAATTCTTATATCCACATAAATTATTCTGCTTTTAGACTGACTATGGAAATTATTTTCTTTTTTTTAAATTGTCAGGCCATTATTCCTTACACTGCTTCTTTACTCCATTCGCAGGCACACTATTTAGCACTTCCACTATATCGGCATTGGTAGAAAGCAGTTCAAGAAAACTCCTAACATAATTCTCAAGTCCTAATAACACAACTTCCTCAATATCCACAAACTCTTTTCCTCCTTTCTTGTAGTCTAAATATTATCATCATTGTCTGATGAAGAGAAGTATTGATAATCAAAGACATTAGTGTTATTCTACACATTTACTGTAATTCCTTAATATTTCGCACGTATAATGCAGATTGATCACCCAAGTATTAATAACTTTGCTGACATTTCCATATTTTCTTTCAACAATTTTCCATACAAGCCGGAAAAATATTTATTTAAACGTTTGTTTCGTTTTAATATACCATAATTTGTTGGCCTGCATAATTCCAAGATACAGCAGCTCTCTAAGTATTACAAAGATTTCACCGATTCTTCATCTCGTAATTATATTGCGTTGAACTCAATAATTTCTGTCTCTTTATTCTTAGGGTAGCTAATTTATAAATGCCAAATCTCATCACAATATTCTCACTGAACACAGGAACCTACCAAATTTTGTAATATGAATCCTTTCTACTCCAGGCATGAGCCATTCAATAAATGTAAGCGGTTAGTGCGTTGTATGTCAATACTAAATTACTAGCCACTTTCTACATTCTGTAGGTTGCCGATGGAATTTTAAATATCTCAAATTGAAGGCGAAAATGCATGTCCTTTGAAAATATTTAAGTGTCTCAAACCACATTTCTACAAAGTATTCCATGATCGCACAATCGAAAAATGAAGACTTTGTAACAGATAAGAAATTAATTAGGTCAACTGTCTTCTTCACTTTTACAAAAATTCATAACGATGTGTGAAATCCTGGTTTTCCCAAACAGAAAAAGGATTGACCTTGTGCTTAACGATACCATATTTCGCATTAGAATTATATTTGATGAATGGGAGTGACTTGGAAGACGAAAAGGATTTCGCGTGTAAATGCGAAAAAATCTACATTACAATAAAATTACTTAATCAACGTCAGTTAGTCAGAGAGTCATTAGCAGCAGAGAGACACATATCTAAAATGTTACTTCAAACTTCAAGCGACACGGTCGTTGTCCTCTTTCTCTTTCTTTTTAAATCTTTCAATAGTTGCTAATACCAACGATTTTTTCAGCTCTCGATATCCTTATATAATCTTTATTATTGAACAGGAACTCTAATCATAACTTCTTATTAATGTTTCTAAATGTACATTAACTTCTATAACTTGTGTTATGCTTTCCTTTTAATAAATTACTAATTTTTTACATGCAAAATGTATATTTTGTTATTCCACAATACGACATATTCTAACCTGCCGACAACCAACCTCCTGATGAGAACATTCTGATGATAAATCCTGCATAAAACTGGTAAGCTATAGGGAGTTCGGTTAAGTCAAGGCCGAACGAAACAATCATTAAACATCTCCCTATGCAATCATTAAACATCTCCCTATGCAAAAACTTAAATTGATTGCAAATGACCTGACTGAAAAGACAGCTTACACTCCTGTAATATGGCACAAAACCTTTCCATTCTTTTAATCTATGCATGTCATATGCAGATATTCCTTCGGACGCCTATCTCACGAAATATTCTGTTACCGATTAATAAATGATTAATGTTACCGCTTGAGTTTTCTTGAACAATTTTTGCTGTCCGTGAATAATGAGACAGCCGTCATATAACCATAAATCTTTTCTGCTCAGATGCCCGTCATCAACTGCCAATCTAACTATAAATATTTTATTGATCTATAGTTAAATGGTAGTGTTTCTTTGACTTTCTCATTTGCATTGTCCGACAAGTTAGATGATTCAAAACGTTATCAATGCACATCTTCTTCACAGGATGTTTTTCACTTTGCTATAATACGCATTCCTTTTATTATCTTTGTATTTATGATAACTGTACTTTCCCTTTTCCTTCTTATTTGTAATCATTCTCCTTAATTCTTGTGTTCTCTGTCCATTCTGCAAATGTTATTCCGTAATGTTTGCGCTAGCATTGAATAGAATGCCTTAAGTCCCTCATAAGATTCAACATTATTCATGTCTTGATTAGTTTTAAGTGACTCATTATTCTGGAATTCTCTGATTGTAATGATTTATGGTAATATTACTTTGTTACATTTATGGTAACATTTATGGTAACATTCTTTGTCACATTACTTGCCTCAAAACGTAAAATCTCTTGAACTGAGTTTTATTTATCTTTTTACTGCATCACTATTAATCATTTAAGAGTTTATAACAAATTACTTTTAGAAATAGTTATGCTATTTTATGAGTCATTCAGCTTTAAAAATGATACCCTAATTACAAAAGAAATCAATTTACAAATATAGACAAAAATATATAGGATGTGTTTTAAAATCTAGATCATCCATATTGAATTCAGCTAACTTGACGAAGTTATATCATCCCAATGAGTGTTATCTATTAAAATAATTAATATAAACAATGAATGGAAAAAATAAATGAAATCATCTCAAATATATGAACACATTTCTAAGTAAAAAGAAATAAAATTACATTCTTAAACGCCTCTTTTTCTTTGAGTGCATGTGCAGATGGATTTCTAAAACAAGAAACACGTCACACGATTTTATTTCACTTATTCATAATATTTTTTTTCATAAAATCATAATGTTTTATATAAAAATTGTGATTACTATTACCCTGTCGACATTTTATTTACATGAAATCAATCATTGGTACAGCACCCGAATAAATAAACTCATTAATATGTATTATATTAGACACCTGTAAATTTTACAAAGTTTTATCATTCTGAAAACTATCTTTTTGAAACATTCTCAATGCCGGTAGGCATACTTTCTTGCGACATAGGGGAATTTCTTTACTTTTTTCAAATAGCACTTTCTCATTACCTTCAAGGACGTTAGCTTCCTTCAATTTCAATGCAGATTTACTTTTATCAGCAGAAAACTAAGAAATCTCATTCTTGCCTTTTCTCAAGTTATTGACACTGTCATTCTCTACTAAAACACAACTATTTCTAAAATACCACTTTCAATATCTTCGTCAATTCCAGTAAACCATGAATTATAATATCATTCACCCCATTATTTCCAATATTTTTACTCGCTATTTCCTGAGAAATATGAATTTTAAAAATTTTGTTTGCAATTTCCCCAGTGCATTTAGAAATATACTATTACTATAAGAATCACAGATCCTGTCTAAAGAGCTAATTTGTCACCGATATATGTTTATAACATGCCGTTCGTCAACACCTATTACTAAAACCGTGATAAGAAAATATGTAG
Source organism: Ascarosepion bandense (assembly GCA_037127315.1). Classification (NCBI taxonomy): domain Eukaryota; kingdom Metazoa; phylum Mollusca; class Cephalopoda; order Sepiida; family Sepiidae; genus Ascarosepion; species Ascarosepion bandense. The sequence continues at coordinate 2,470,915 of JBBBDQ010000253.1, forward strand.
TGATTTGATAATATCATTTAGAAGCTATATCCAATATCGAGGTATATTTTCAAGATATTTCCCATGATCTTTGTTTCAAACACCAATATCTAAACTGTCTGTGCTCTGTATAACATTATGCTAGCCCTTTGTTTAACTTTAATTGGGAATATGTTAAATTATTCAAACTTTTATCTTCTTCCTCTTTTTCTACTACTTATTCTTCATGTTCCTCTATATTTTCTACTTATTTATATCATTTTCTGTTTCATCTTCTTATTTATGCTGCTGTTTTTTTTGTTTTTATTATTTTAATCCCATCTTTATTATTATTATTATTATTATTATTATTATTATTATTATTATTATTATTATTATGTCATTTTTCATCATATTTCGATTTCTGCTATGGTCGCACTTCTAACCAAGTGCGGGAAGACCTAAGGCAGGTCGGGGCGTGTTGTTATGGCTCCATTTCATGTTTTTTTCTATTTTCCCCATCATCCCTAGCGTTACATAGACAAAGTTCTCCTCAGTGCGTGGGCTGTACTTAATAAGAGAATTTTTTGTATGTCTCTTAAGCTGAGGTTCCCAGGGATTATTTCAGTGGGTTGTTCTGTTCCATTTTTTCATTCCAAGTGCACCTACTATCACTGGCACAACTCTTGTTTTCAATTTCCACATTTTTTCCATTTTAAATTCCAGGTCTTTATGTTTTGACAGTTTTTCAAATTCCTTGGTTGCTATGTTACAATCCGCTGGACAAGCCATATCAAATAATAGACAAGTTTTTTCTTTCTAGTTTTTAACAATAATGTTGGGCCTATTTGCTTCAATTTTTCTGTCTGTGTATATGTTGTAATCCCATAGAATGGTGACATCTTCTATTTCTGTAACCGGTGCTGGGTGATGTTCATAACAGTGTTTGTTTACAGATTTTCCATAGTGTTTGCACATTGTCCAATGTAGATATTGCCTCACTCTATCGTGGCAATTTTTATATTCATTTGGGGGCAACTGCAGAACAACCTGAGATTAGATGGTCTATCGTTTCTTGGTATTTATCAAAAACTTGCACTTTGGATCCATATTATTATGTATAATATTTGCCTGGATGTTTCTAGTGAAAAGACTTTGGTCTTGCGCTGCAAGAATTAATCCTTCAGTCTCAGATTTTAATCAAGATGCACGTACCCATCGATGAGTAATAACTTTATCAACATTGAATTTATTGGCACGTTCTGGATATTGGCCATGCAGAGGATTGTCTTGCCAGCGTTGTTTCATCTATTCAAGAGCTGTATATTTGGCTTTCATTTTCATATTTCTTGCCGCAATAGTTGCTTCTTGGCTTCCGTTTTGCTTTTCTACAGAATCTACTAACTGTAAATCTTGTTTGTATTTACTGCCTTCTTTTATTATTGAATATTTTTACTTTCTTTCTTCATGGTTCCTTACTAATTGTTTGATCCAGTCCTTTGTTGTTTCTATGTATATTAGTAAGCAAATAGTTGTTGTATTGAGTGATAATTCTAGCTGAATAAGACCTCTTCCACTTTCTTTAAGGGGTATGTATAGAGAGTCTACATCAGTCTTTAACTCCATTCGCCTGATGTCGTTTAGAGTCCAGTTTAAGATGTTGAAAGTATATTGGATAACTGGGATTGCAAGAATATTAATGGCTATAATTCTGTTCTGAGAAGTCAATTCAGTTTTTAATATCATTCGTAGCCTTGTATAGTACTCTTTGGGCACTATTTCTTTCATTTTTATGGTGAATTTTTTTCACTCTTATTTACACATAGGTAATTATAAGCTTCTTCTGGCTTTAATTATTTTATTGTTTAAGCAGGGTCTAAGCTAATTGAGGATGTTTCTTGTAGCGATCCATTTAAAACTCTAGCTTTAGCACATTTATTCAAATTGAATTTCATTCCAATATCTTCCTGAAGAATGTTACAGTTTGCAGAAAACCTTCCAGCTCGTTATCATACTTAGCATACAACTTTAAATCATCCATGTTAAATAGATGGCTTATTTTCTTTTGGGCTAATTTATAACCACTTTCTGTCTTGCTAAGTTGGCTGGTTTCTGCTCTTAGTGATATGCAGAATAGTAATGGAGACAAAGAATCACCTTGAAATATACCTCTTTTGATGTTTATTTCACCAGACATATAGATTCCATTTAAATGATTGAGGTAAAGGCTTGTTTTCTATATCGACATGCATTGTTTGTGAAATTGATGCTGACAGGTGATATCTTGCATATATTTAAAGTATTCAAGATCCAGGAATGTGGTACACTATCAAATGCCTTACGATAATCTATCCAGGCAGTATTAAAATTTTTCATTGCACTGCAGCAGTTTTCTATGTTCATTCTGTTAATAATCAATTGGTCTTTACATCCGTAACAGCCACGTTTGCACCCTTTTTTATCAAGCAATAACATATTATTTATTTCCAAGAATAAATATGTCTGTTTTGTTAAAATAGATGTTAACAGTTTATTTGTTGTCGGAAGGCATGTAATTGGTCTGTAGCTTTTCGGGTTGTATGCGTCACTATTCTTGGGAAGAAGAAATGTAATTCATTTGGTCATCCATGCAGGAATTTTAGTGAGATATATTTATAGTATATATTTAAAGTATTCAAGATTTTAGTGGGATATATTTAGTGTATATATTTAAAGTATTCAAGATCCAGGAATGTGGTACACTATCAAGAGCCTTACGATAATCTATCCAGGCAGTATTAAATTTTTTCATTGTACTGCAGCAGTTTTCCATGTTCATTCTGTTAATAAGCAATTGGTCTTAACATTTTCAAGAATAAATATGTCTGTTTTGTTAAAATAGATGTTAATAGTTTATTTGTTGTCGGAAGGCATGTAATTGGTCTGTAGCTTTTCGGGTTGTATGCGTCACTATTCTTGGGAAGAAGAAATGTAATTCATTTGGTCATCCATGCAGGAATTTTAGTGGGAGAGTCAACCATTTCTTTGGCTAGTTTTTATGTGCTATATTTAAATAATATAGCCAAAAGTTAAGGATTTTATCTATACCTGGAAATTTCTAATTGTGTGCTTTTTTAGTGCAAATTTAACACCCTATTCTCTAATTCTAGCCCATGTCTGTTCTGGTTCATTTTTTATTCGTTCTATGTCTTGTGCAATCCAATCTACTTCTTTGTTATGTTTTTAGGGCAAGCCCATATTTTTTTCCCAGAACTGTGTAACGTTTTCATTTTTGGGGGTCTGTCACTTCAATTCTTTTTTTACTTACATCCCTGTAAAATATCTTTGCATCGGTTTGAAAAATCTAGTTTTGTCTCTAGAATCTTGATCTTTTCTCATAGCGTCTTATTAATTGAGCCTTCAGTTGAATTGTTTTCTTTATTTTTTCCTTAGTTGATAGGACTTCATTTTCATTTCTAATGTATTTTCTTTTCACACCTTTCCAGCAATTTTAAGCTTACAGCCTTATATTTACAGTGATTTGTGTGTATCACGGTTTCTACATGATGACCTCTGGTTTGTTTGATTTTATTACTTTTTATTTCTGATTCCGGTTTCTTTTCGTATTTTGTTGATTCGTCTATTCTGGTTAGAATTCTTTTTATCTCATTAATTTCAGCTTCTGTCAATCGCTTATTTCGCATGATGTATCTTCGTTCATTGGCTAGTTTATTTTCATCAATATACTTTCTGTTTGATTGACCAACCTTTTCAGGCCAAATATCATATGTTTGACGAGTGATGTTTTTTTGAGGTTTGAGAAACGCTTCATAAAATGCATTCATAACGACTTTGTACTCCTTACGAGAACATTTTATTTTTTCTTTCTTTAAATATGTGGTTATAGATCTAGCTGGGAAATTTTCAAAACCATCATTAGGATTATAATGGTTGTGGGGACCTGAAGATTCATTCTTTGTTTAGGAGTTTGTTCCTATGGCAGATATTTCGACCTCAGGTAGGTTCCCTCCTGAAGGATGAGCTCCCTGTTTATCCACTGGAAGATCCAAACTGGACATTTTATTTCTATTTGTATTTCTCATATATTTCCCACGAGTGACGCACGGGTCCAAAAGTCCACCTAAAGTTGCTGGGCACGTTGGGTAACGGTCTTTTGAAAACAGGGTCCCGAGTTGCGGGTTGTTGTTCACAGTTTTCCTTCTCCTAAATCGGCTGCCAAGCGACAGCTGACATAGACGCGATTAGAATCCAAAGAGAGTGACACTGGTTTAAAAAAAACAAAAAACTTGGGCGTAGAAACCGTTCAACGAAACAAAGCATCACTACATTCGCTACTTATTTTGTTAAAAAAATGTTGCTACTAACACTTGTCGGTACTTACGTATTATCGGGAGGACCTTTAAAAAAACGACTCAAAAATTAAAGTAAATTATTTATTGAAACGGTTAAAACAATAAAATAACATTACATTTGTAATTCCGGAGGCCAGAACGTCGCAATTGCTTCCAAAAGTGACTCAAAGACATCAGTACAGGCAACATGCTTCCGCCACATGAATTCGGCCAAATACGACTCCAAATGGTGACGTGCAGTGCCACAGTGCTTCTTGTTTCGCCACTTTGTCGATCCCCATAGGCGTTCCACTGTCTGCGTATGAGCCCCGGTGTTCGAATCCACAAAGTTGTACTTGTGGTTGACGTTGAGGTGATGAAAGCCTGATTTTTCCAGTTCCTTGGTGTTATAAGCGGGCTTATAACACCTTGTTATCAAAGGTCCTCCCGATAATACGTAAGGACCCACTTGTCTTTGTAACAAAAAATAATGAAAAAGAAAAAGTTGACATACGTCTAAATTTATTAGTGCTGTGAGATCTAAAATAAGAATAATAATTTGTTCATCCACTGTATATTCATTTTTTGTCGAAAATAGGTTTATCAAAATAAAATAAATTAAGTAAATAAAATCAATAAATAAATAAAAATAAATATTTAAATAAATACGTATTCTTTCTATAAAACAGTATTGTAGAAATTGTTTTTCATCGTATTTAAATTATTTTCCTGTTTTTGGTTTGTTTTTTGCTTTTAAGAAAATTATAATAGTTTAAAAAATTACTAACTAATATCGACAGCTATGGGAAATACGAATAAGAAAACTGATGACTCTATTTATTAGGAGCATTTAAAGAACAAACAGTTAAATTAAATAATATATGAAGAAAAATTAATGTTCAAATAGTAAAACAGAATTTCATATTGAAAAAAGATTCAGTAAATTTAAAAGATATATGAAGAAAGATATTTATGTTAAGAAAAAGAGATTCTTGTTTATGTTAAAAAAATTCATGTTTATGTTAAAAATATTATTATTATTATTATTATTATTATTATTATTATTTATTCAATGAAAGCTGACATCATTACTTTTTCTTTTTCTTTTTGTTTGTTTTTTATTGTTCTACAAATCTTTCTGCACAATATTTATTTGTAAAGAAATTCAAAGCAGACATTTAAGTTGTGAGGAAATTTTGATATACTGTAATTCTTTTATATACCCTTTTACACTATTTCTTTTGATACATTGTTATCTAATTGTATTATCCACCTTAAATTATATGTAATTACATTAAATGTATTCGATATCTTTTATGTGAGATAAGTGATATATATAGACCAAAAATCAGAGAAATCTATGATGATATCTGTTAGAAATTTAATCCTTAGCAAAGATATAACAATATATTTCAGTGATATATAATGTGCTACATGTACATACTAGACAATTTTTTTTTTAAACATATGGGAAGTATTAAGAGCTGTCTGCATAACCGATTCCATCAAATTGGTTCTAATTATGTATATCGCAAAAGCATATTTATCGTACTAAAAAATTACAATCACTTCCTCATTTCTTTTTATCCTTTTGTAATATATTCACGAGATACACTAATTTAGGAAAGCTACATTCATTGTCCTCTTTTGCAATTTTCTAACATTTACATATGTTCTTGTATTTATTCTGTCTTGATATATTTGTCTGGCAACTTCGAAATGCATTAGCAACTACTAAGTAGCTATCATATTCTGAAAATTATTAAATATAGAATTTTGACGAAAGTAATATCAACGGATAATATCAGATAACTTAAATGTGTCTAATACCTTGTTGGCTGGTATATTCTGATTGCCATCGTCGAACCAATTTTTTTCTACAAAAATAATAAAATTTGATAATAATTATTATGATTTAAATATATGTTCTTATGTATAGAATATCAGCTTTTTGCCGTAAGTATTTTACATAGAATTTTTTTTTGTTGGAAAGGAAATTTTACTCTATGGTACTTAGTATTTATTAATTACAGCGCAATTCTCGATATGAAGTATGGTCTCAAATTTTACGTATAAAATGGCTAGATATAAACCTAAATTTAAGCTAATAATTTCGTCTTTCGGACTTATTGCATGTGGAATTTAATCATGCTTCCCAATAAGCCTTGATTTGGAAAATTTAAATGCTACATCTATCTTTATTTCCCCCTTTTAATTATAGTTATTTTATTGTTCTCGTCCTTTAATAAAGATTTTTCCTCATTTTCTCTAACTCTCAGTAATACCCGGCAAATTATTAGCCTTCTAGTTAAATTGATTGATGAAATACCCTTTGTTTAACCCATATCTGGTGAAATAGATTAAGCGGAATCTTAAATTTCTAAATGGCATTTACTCAAAAGTGAATATAATGAAAATATTTAAATTGGACTTGGTTTCTTCCATTCTCAGTTACGATTAGTTTGCAAATAATTTCAATAAACATAGGTGATATGATTTTATATTAGACAATTCTCAAAAATGAAATTATTTGCCATTTTGCATGCATGCATATAGACTATTGTTATATTAGAGCCCTAGATCAACTCTTCATTTAAGAAAAGTGAAATATGTTATACTTTAATAGTTAGCATTCCCTGCTCTTTTACATACCTTTCCCGGTTGTTCCGAAAGATATGCCTCTGTTATTTAGTACATGTAAATTGTAAGTCTGTAGTCATTTCGATGTGCATTCCTTGATTCTGAAGGAAGCCGTGATTTTATATTTAGCATTGACTATTTCAATGGAATATATTTCTTGAATTACCGACAGCTCAAAGAGAAAATCTTTTCTTAGCGAAAAACGTAGGTTAAAGACGGGCGACAAGAAAGCACTAAAAACAAAACCAAAAATCTTTAATAGTCGCAGAATTCTTTCCTAATTTCAGTTCTTGTAGAAATTCTTGAAGCGTTAAAAATCATTACAGGATCACATAAGAATAATTCTATGGTTTCTTTAATAATTATGTATGCTTTGATAACATCAGGAACATGATCCAGGAACATGATCCCGATTAAGTTAGACAAAATGAAAAAGAATTATAAATTAGAATAGAATATTTAGTCATTACATTAACAATTTGTATTACAATAGAAGGCCATATATACCAATTTAAAGAACTATTTAAAATATATTTAATATTTTAAAATTAAATAGACGACACAAAGAAAATTTTATTTAATCGACAATATACTGGAAAATTTTCCCAGTAGGTATGCCCTGAAAGAAGTATGTATTATTTCTTTTATTCTTGATATTCTTTTTCGCTTAAAAATAAACTTCTTATGCACGTACGAAAATCCTACTTTAATAAGCACAATGTAATTATTATATGCACCGATTACTTAACAAACAACACGAGAATAAGTAAGAATATATTAAGATGTTGAATAAATTCTCACTGTTTCCCAACAAAAAATACAAGCGTACATAGTAACGAATCTATAGGTAATTACCATCAGTAAGTTTGAAATTCAGTGTATGCCATTTTACCGAAGTGTAAACAATTTTGTTTTTCTAAACATTAAACATATAGGCTTTTGTTCTAAAGAATGTCTATTTGCATGGAATTTTACTGTAGTAATTTACTCAAAAGAATTCTGCGGTTGAAGCACAAATAAATCTTGCTAAGTCTTACTGCCATCGTGTCCGATTCGAAAATATTGTCTGTGATGTTGAAGTTAAACAATGTTCTTTCACGCACAAAAAGTTTGAAAACAAAGAATTGGAAATATTATTTAATGAAAACTCATGTCAGGCGCAAGCAATCAATAGGAATTGATCACACAAACGTTTCAAAACTTTTAAAAGCATTAAGAATTATACAAAAGAAAGGACATTTTTCTCCTTAAGCGATGCATTCGAGAGACGACGAACGGGTTGTTACGGGTTTACTGCTTCATCAACGACTGAAATGGAATGTTTTCATAGTCGTCTAACCGGCGGTGAAATGTGGATATCTTACAATATTCCTAAGAGTAGAAGATCTTGTATTGATCTCAGCAATGCATCAACATCGGCGTCAAAGTCGAATATCCATGGTTAAAAAGTTCTGCTCTGCATTAGGTGAGTTTGGCAAGGTAAAGTATATTCAGAGCTTTTCAAACCGATAGAAGAAATCACAGGGGTCGCCACTGACTACAAATAATGCCTTTGAGCTGAGCATTGAAGACAAATACCACCTATACGCATCAAAATATTACAAAGTGTTTTTCCAGCATGACAACACTAGGTCACATTTTCCAAGACGTGCGAATACCTACTTGGAAATTCTAAAATTCGAAATATTACTCCACACGCCGTATTTATCAGACATTATAACTTGCCCCTTTTGAGGGCACATGTCCTGGCTGGGATACACTTTTATACGTTTTATGAAGATGCCAAAAAATGGATCGATTCGTAATTAGCATCAGAAACCTGTCATTTTCTCGTCTTAGATTTCAAATTCTAACGGAAATATAAAAAAGTAGTTGTCTAGAAATATTTCCATTGATATGTTTCTTATTAATTAAAAAAAAAACATTGATTTTTTTAGAAATTATCGAGAGCTTATTCAAAATCCAAATGTATTAAAAGTGTATCCGATACTGTGACAATATCAAATTTCATCTGAGTAATCTTGCACCAATTAAAAAAATCTCTCTGTAGTGAGATTATAAAAATCAAGAAAAATATTTTGCTCATTAAACACATTATCATTAAATATTACATCAGGCGTCGGAGGGGATTTCAATTGTATCTGGTTTTTATTCGTAGATTTGGCATGTGGTTATAATGGCAAATAATATCTAGATATCATAGATATATTTAATGTTTTATTATTTAGAATAATATTACACAAACAAAATTGATTGAAAACATGTTAAATATGTTTTTCATTAGTTGGCAATTCTGTGTAAAACTGGTTTGCCACAAAGGCGTAGTATTTCAAGCGTTATTTATGTTGAAAATTTTAAAGCTTATAATTAAAACTGATATTGAATATAAAATATTTAATTATGCCGTGATTTCCATGAACTACTGAGTTTATATATATTTTAACCTACAGTAGTCGCTAAAATGTTTCCATATTAAAAGATGTTTCGAATATGTATAAAATCGATAGACATTACAAATAAGAAAATGTGGAAAATATTAGTGGCTGATTCACGTAATATATGATGATCGAGACATGAAACATTATAAGATGAAACATTTTCAACTTTCGCAATATGTGCTTTCATCGACATTTGCTTTGATTAATTTTAGCTACTATTAATACATGAATATGGTTCCCTATTTTGATAAAACACAAGAAAGTAATTATGAAAACACAGTTTTTCTTTTTTCCCGAAGGACTGATAAGGTATGTTAAACTTAGTGTTTAGGCTTGAACTGGCCTACTATTTAGTTGTAGAGTTGTAAGTTGATTAAGGTGAAGCTAGCATACAGTTTACATGTTGTTTAAGTTTGTGTTTGCCTTATTGAGTAAAACCATTTTTATTTTCATTAGTGTGTTTTAAATTAAAAATCAAACACACCGTTGAAAGCAAACCGATACGAAATGAGAAATATTACAGAAGACAGTGAAGTAAAACAAGAAAAAAAGAAGACATCAGCTGTATGAAGAATAAATTCATAGCTACTGGCAAATGAAGATGTCCAACAAAAATTAATCAAGTACTACAATTTAAATATCTAGAAATTGTTTTAACTTATAACTGAATATAGAATACCGTCACCCGAAATCGCATTGAGATAAGAAAAGTCGACTTCACAAAATTAATCAAAATATTAAGAAACAAATATTTCGTTAGAATCAAAGAAACACTACTGAAGGTTACACAGTATCAGCTTTATTATATCGAAGTGAGTGCTGGACAATAACAGCAGATATGGCTTGAACGAACATAAATATGGCTGAACATGTGAATACAGAGAACAAAGCTTATGAGCACCGACAAAATTTAGGAAAATAGGCCAACAAACGAACATTTTTCATTAAAATTAGAAAAATAGTTTCAAATTCTCCAGGAAATATAATGCAGGATGATGGGCTGGAAAATTTGAAATTCGCAGGACTGATTGAAGTCAAGTGAGACAGATTAAATATAATTCATAAAAAACGAAGTGAGCTTGTGTTAGTACAGACAAAACGGGGTTTAGAGAGAAAATTTAAAATCAGCTTTTATTTAGCATTAAATCGAAGATCCAGTTTTGCAGAGTCATGATCATCTACATCCTGAATGGAAACTGCTCATAGAAGAAGAAAAAGAAAAGAAGAAAAAGAAAAAGAAGATAGAAAGAAGAAGAAGAAAAAGAAGAAGAAGAAGAAGAACAAGAACAAGAAGAACAAGAACAAGAACAAGAACAAGAAAACGTGTCATACGTGATACACGCACGCCAGACATCACGTATGGCAGTTGATTAGGAAGACGATTTTCACGCGGTATGTTGCCATTACTTTCTGCAATCGATCGATTGCCAACCAAAGAGATAGAAACCAAACTCTTTTGTCATTAGCCCCATCAAGAGAAACTAGATTTTTCCTTGAAAATAAACAAGAGATTGCAGCTACGATTATGGCTCGAAGGTCAATATTCCCGAAAATATATCAGATGTCTAACTTGATTTCACTGTTTATACTTTTTAAATGGATATCTCCTCACACACGAGTAGGGATTAATCTTAACAGTTGTTTTAATAAATAAATAATAATGTCAGATTAAAACACCCATTTAATGATTATATCAAAGTATTCTAAAGAAATTTATTTTATTTCTAATTTTAATATTCGATTTTGAAATATATCCGCCATTGTTGGAATTATAACGCAATGTGCATGAATATGTTGAAACCATCAAGCAAAACACAAAGATAGGCATCAATATTTCAAGGGCAGTTATAACGAATAAAACAACATAAATGATAAAGAAGAAAACCAATTGATAAATATGGTAGAAATTGAAATAAAAATTGAATAGTCAAGAGAGGAAAAATAATACATTCATCTGAACATTCATGACGAAAAAAGATGATCATATAAAAATATTAGTCAGTTAAGTGAAAAATATGTTTTACAAAAATCGTATGTTAGTAAAGCTAATTAAATAAGAGAGAAAACTAAAGCTGGAAGAAATGGATTTATGAAAAAATAGATGACGAATAAAAAGAAAGGAATTAAAACGAACATTATGCCTGGAAATATTAATTAAATGACTGAAAGAAACATGCGCATGCCATTTAGTTTTCAGGAAACTGTACAATATGTCAATGTTCTGCTAACAGCATAGTTCGTTGCATCATTTCTTCATTTGATTGAATAGTGTCGAAAATTGCGGAAGGAAATATCCAGAATAATAGGCAATTTATTTTGACGGAACAATGAAGCAAACTAGAAACGAGTTCGTAATATGATTTCTTTTTTCAGTTTATTACATTTCAGACACATTTTGTGTTTCCCCCTTTTTATTTTGTACGTTTTCTGGAATTGATTCTGAAATGTGTGAGCAATGTATTTTGGGAAGAGGGTGAGTCAACACTTTTTCCCCAAATTTTGTCCTTTTATCATAGCGTCACACATATATCCAGGTTTTAGCGAATAGATTTTTTAAAGAGATACGCATCTGCATTTTCAAAAGCGATACCTGAAAGTAGACACACCCACAAACACACTGACGCACACACACACACACACTGACGCACGCACACACACACACACACACTGACGCACACACACACACACACTGACGCACGCACACACACACACACACTGACGCACACACACACACACACACACACACTGGCGCACACAGACACACACGCACACAAGCTAAAACAGATTGATAAATACACACACACACACACACACATATATATATATATATATATATATATATATATATATATATATATATATATATATATATATATGATTCCAGCAGTAACTTAAAAATTTGCCACCGAACACCATTTTTGCTTTGATATATTCCTCTCCAACAGAAGAAACCTAATATCAAAGTTAAAACACATGACCAGCTCTTAATATGTAAGACATTTTATATATGGAATGACGCTAAGCTATGATTTAACCACTGGACTCTCGCTCTCTCCCCACCCCAGTATGTCCTTCCCTTTCTCTCCACCTATGTATCTGTCATCGCACTTGCATTCTCAGCTTTTTATTGCTCCTTTCTAACTAGTTTGTACTCCTCACTCTTTTCTAATTAATCTTTTTATAGTTATGTAGCCCCCCGCTCGGGGTGAAATGATGATATATATATATATATATAATTTTATCAGTTCGATTATTTTTAAAAATGTATATTGCATGCATTTTAACTTGGCGGTTTGATTATTCCATAGTCCGTCTACTGAAACATCTGAATGTTGCTCATCGAGTGAATCCTTTCATAACAGGAGGTTATTGAGTTAAGATATTTTTAGGTAATATCTTTAAACTGCACAATGTGTTTTTCCATTTTCAGAGTTTCGTTTCTGTATCACTGAGATCTTTGAGGATGTACCAGGTAACGTACTTCTCTTCTTTACTTTGTTATTAAAAATTAACTCAATTATATCCTGACATTTTTACACATCATCTTTTTTATTTAACATTTATTTATCTTTTTTCATTACACACACACACACACACACACACACACACACACACACACACACACACACAGGCACGCACATATGTTTAACTATAATATGTATGTTTTATATGTTTACATGTTATATATATATATATATATATATATATATATTGTAATAGTTGTTACAATTGTTTATAAAAGCATAGTATCACGACACAATAATTTTCATGTTTCGGAGCACAATCTCTCTTCATCGGGTGACATATGGAACTGAAAATAAAAGGTGGAAACGATTTTTGGGGGGGAAATGTGATATGTAGGGGATCTGGGGTCTGGGGATATTAGTCTCTCTAAGCTGGTCCGTTGGTGGTTTTTAACCATAGAGATATAGATTTCGGTTAGAAGAGTCGAGCGGGGTGGCGTTTGTCTGGACAGTTAACTTTTTAGTTTTGTCTGGGTAAATTGCATAGTGGGTGCTTAGATTTTTTTTAAAAATGGGTAGATAATTTTTATTTGACTAGTAAATAAGAGTGGATGAAATAGAATGTTCTTTTAGCATTGTAAGGATTTCTTTTAATTTATAATATAGTATTCATTTTTTTATTTTGTGGATGAATCATGGATATTAGTAAGTTTTGGAGAGAATTATGAGAGCATTCTTTATAAAAGTAAATGTGTGAACAGTGGGTTTAAAATCTACGTCTTCTGTCACTTTCATACACTATATGTATATATGTGTGAGAAAAATTAAGGCAGACACGTTATTTCATGGTAAATCGGAAGTTTAGGCCTCTTTCAGGCGAACCATCATCAGCTTCTGTCTTTATTGTCCAATAGATTTTACACGAATAATATTGACAAAGAGAAAATTTATGATAAAATTTGAGAAAAATACATCAGTTCGACGAACAAACACACACATATTCATACATAAGTATATATATACGCAACATATAATCAAAAGACACGCGTAGCGGCAGATGTCAACAAAAGTTCGAACCTGACATCTGGATTGCAGACCAGTAGATTTGAAACTTAATGAAAGTGGGTAAGGAGAGAGAGAGAGAGAGAGAGAGAGAGAGAGAGAGAGAGAGAGAGAGAGGTGAGAGAGAGGGAGAGAGTATTAAAAAGAAATGGTAAGTATCTGAAAGCATAAACGAAAAGGGAGGAAGAAGAAAGAAAAGTGGATTAAATTTCAAATAAAATAAAAGATGTTTAAAATAGAAAAAAAGATGATAGGAAAAAATGAGAAAAAAAAATTATCAATTAACCATGAAAGGATAAGAAATTTGAGTCTTAAAAAATTAAAAATATATTTTAGAGTTAATAGTATGTTGTGATCACAAAATACTCACACTACTATATAAACAAAATTATATTAATTATACAATGAACAAAACAAATATAATACAATATAAAAATAAAAAATTAAAACAATTTAATTTTCAAAGTAAGCTTAATTATTCTATTCAAATTTAGTTGTTTAAATTTAATTAGTTTAAAAATAAATTTACACATTGCTAGGGAAAGGATAATGAATGGGGATTTTTAAAATACTTAAGAAAATTAAACAATTAAGATATACTAGTTAATCAATTTGTTTTAAACATAATTACCACCACACCACTATATAATCAAAATTATACTAATTATTCTGTTAACAATACAATAATAATAATAATACCATAATATGTGTAAATTTTTCGGTCAACAGTACAGTTATAATGCCGTATAAATTTCAGTACTGTAAAAAACATATATATATGTACACATACAACTCACACACACACGTAAATGCGTACAAACATACCCGCATACACATATATATGTATACCCATATATGTAAAAGTACACAGATACATATATACATATACTCACATATGATCACACACACACACACACATATATATATATATATATACACTCAAACACCAGCAAAAACAAATATGTAAGCAATACCATAGATATATAAAAGCCGGTATATAAAAGTTGATATATATAACAATGATTTACTATTAAACAATATATAATCTGTAGAATAGTGTGATGTGTGTAACGTCTTCAGAGGAAAGAATAAAGGGCTAAAATCTTAGCATAGTTTAAAACGGCTCCTGTGTCGACAATTAAATTTTTTTCCCTCCTCAGATTCAGCAAATCCAATTGGCTTTTGTGTTTTACAATAGTTATCTTTTCATTCAAGCATAAGTGACAGCAATCTTTGAAGTTGGTGAATGTGTTGGATTTTTTAATGATATCCCATTTAATTATTCGGCTTAGATAATTGTCTTTCAATAACCAGAGATATTTTGATAGAGATGTCTTGTTTCTTATTTCAGAGTTGGAAAAGGAGTTCGTGTGATTGTTCAACAGTTGCTTCCAAGTACCTGCAGGAATACCAATGTAGTATTTTTTCAAGTTTGTATTTTCTTTTGGGTATATCATGGCTTGATATAGTACTCGTTCTCTCATACTCTCTCCACTCATAGGACACTCATTTTTTAGCCTGTAATTGCATTTAGGTGTATGACTGTCATGTCCAGCTGCATTCCGTATGTTTGTTAAATTCCGGGCAACTATAGGGTTACCTTTGTTGGGACTGGCTCGACTAAGAGTTATTACTCTGGAGCTGGCTTTATCAGTTGTAGTAGGTTTCGGGTTATATGTTTGGTTTTTATATCTAGATAAATTTCTTCTATAGTGGAAAATGATTATACTTTCTATAATTTTAGTGTACGAATAGCTGATTTTTAGTATTTTCCTGTTAAATATTCTATGAACTGCTAAAATGATCATCTACGAGTTATAAAAATATTTACCTGTATTAATATTACATAATTTGCAATATGGTCTTATTGGTATTACTATCTTTCAAGGATTCGTCATAAAAAATCGGCTTTTAATAATCCGCAAAAATTTAAAGCCTCGTTATATGTTTTTTGTGTGTTTCAAAAATTTTTTGGTTAGAAGATAGTCTGTTGATTATAGTATTAACGGAGTTAGGAATTTGTCTCAGTATATATATGAGATAACAGTATATGCTTATATATATATATATATATATATATATATAGAGAGAGAGAGAGATAGATAGATAGATAGATAGATAGATAGATAGATAGATAGATAGATAGATAGATAGATAACGGTATATGCTTATATATATTTGTCTCAGTTATATATCAAGAACACTATTCAGAAAATTTTATGATAAATTAAAATTTTTACTGACCCGTTTTTTCCTTCATTACTTCATTGAACTAAATTACCTATATTGGTAGGACTACATTTGACCACATATAGTGGTGCTAGATATTTGATATTTGCTGTATGTCATTTTGCCTTAGTAAAACATCCTTATTTTTATAGCGTTAAACAGGTTAGATCACGTGCCAAAACGTGTAATTAATAGGAAATGTACTGCAATATTTTATTGAAAAGAAGTCTGCAGCGTAAACGCACAGAATTCATGTTGTTACTTGTGGCGACTATACACCCTCGGAAACAACATTCAGAGATAAGTTTATAAGCATTAAAAATATTTATTTTGATGTTGAAGGTAAAGAACGCTTTGGTGAATCGAAAAAGATTCAAACGAACAATTGTAGGCATTACTATATGAAGTCTTATGTTAGGCGCAATCTGAACTTGCATAATTATTCAGAGTTGATCACGCAACAGTTTCGAAATATTTGAAATCATTAACAATGATTCAAAAAAGAGGAAATTGGTTGCCGCATGATTAGAAGCCGCAAGACGTTGAACGGCCTATTTTCTCGCACAAACAGATACTTGCAGAAATTGTTTAACATTCATTACTTTTTTATTCTGTCTGTATTGTCAGATTCCTGTTGTCACACAAAGGGTCTTCAAGCAAACATTCTTATTAACTAGGGTAGCATAACTTCCTCTTGGCACTTCGTGTATCCTTCCGTGTTGAATGTTTCACCAAAACATTTTTTTAGTTCTTTTACTATCTGAACAATCAGAGTGTATTAACAGTTGTGCCGTAATATCTTAATCATTTTAGACTCATCCAGCGCTTTTAGAATCTTTTCAGCTCTCGTCAGATTGTCACACAGACGCTCAAAAAATGTTCGTATTTGAGTTTCCAGCATGAATGCTAACTTGTACAGCATTCTGGTTCCAAAATTCTGACGGAGTTTATAGAATCTTCGGGCTCTTTTTCTTTAGATGTTGTGTAAATAACTCTTCTATATTGTGCAGTCGATAAAATGAAAAACAAACAAATCGAATTCAAATAATTAAATACAAAATATAGCGACAATTTACCCATTGCACCCTGTCTATACTAGTTTCACTGAAAATACAACTCTGCTTTATATTTATAAAGTTTTATTGAAAAAATAGATTACGCTTATTTAAGATTAATTGATTAGCTATCCTATACGGATTTAGGAACGGTTATATATTAATTTGGAGAAAGATTGTATAGACAGACGTGTACCAAATGAGTTGTCATAACGATTACCACACCTAACACTACGAGCATCTTTTGTAGTATCTATTGAAAGATTTTCCTGAGTGAAAATAAGCAGTTCCTGAAAATTATCTGAAACTAATGTCAGTCAGTTAAGTGCCATGCACAATACACGCTTTGGGCGATCATGTCTCGAAAGAGACATGACTGACTGGGCAGAAGATTATCCCGCAGTAGGTTGCCATTGCTTTCTGCGGTAGACTGGTTGCCGACCAAGGCTATAGAACCCAATCTGTCCTATTATTTAACCCATAACTGGAGGGAAGAGACGGATTAATACCTTTCCCAAGGGTATTTGCGCGTAAGTGAATACAATGAATTCAACTGGAATTCGAACTCGGTTCCTCCGATTTCTTATTCCGAGCCGATATCCACTGCGCCACAACGCACATCCTGAAACTAATGTACAAATATATAAAATGATTTTTAGAAGGGATTCTATTGAGTTCCTGGTCATTTTTTAACACAAACATACACAAACTACTACTGATATATGTGAGTTTTCGATATATATATATATATATATATATATATATATATATATATATATATATATATATATATATTTGTAATGGATATAGGCTTGAAATTAGACATTACAGAAAAGAGTTTGAAACACATTTGAACTGGTTGCAATCACTTACCTGCAAAAACTCAACTCATGGGAAAGGAATTAATCTTATAACTATGGGTTAGGTAGCAAGAGAGATTGGGTCCTATATCCGAGGTTGGTAACTTAGTCTTCTGCAGAAACAAAGAGCAACCTATTGCGGGCTATATATATTTATTTAAATTCAATGGCGAATACATACCTTTATGAGACAGTAAGATTCTGATACGTAACTGTTGGTTGGTAGATGTTGAACTAATTATTGTTAGAATATAGATCTAACTGCTTCCTCCGTTTTATATCGATTATGAACTATCTATTTGATTTATCGATAGATAGATAGATAGATAGATAGATAGACATAACACTCTATCTTCATATTTTTCAGACGATGCTCATTTAGATGTGGCAACCAGTGTGCTCTGTCGCAACCGGAAGTGATACAATGTCGTTGTTATAAGTTAGTTTAATAGACGTACCGTGAAAACATTCCCTGAATTTTCATTCTCACGCGCCTGGCAATAAATCCTTACGAGGATGCGGTACGCTCAGACATAATCACCGTGGCTTATTTCATTCAAATTTACGAAATTCTGACTTAATATGTTTAAAGAATATGATACAATTAAATATAATATATTAAATATTTTCACAAATAATTATACATATTAAATAATATATTAAATTATATAAACTGGTTAAATCCCGGATTTCATATACCGACGGATATTTATATATTTCTGCCAAACTATCTTCAAAATTCTTTCTATATATTAAATTTTATATTTTTAACGCTTTATCTCTCCCGCTATATCTCTCTCTTCATCTTTCTCTTTCCATCTCTCTATATCTTACTTAGTTACTCATTTCAGTAGAGTTTATTTTCGTCTTATCACTAAAACAGGGACATGCACACACACACACACGTACACACAACTATATATATATATATATATATATATGATACCATCCATTTACAATCACTTAAGCTGGGCGTATGCTAACAGTCATGAATTGACTCATATAATCTATACTTTTTAACTGAAATAACTTTTCGTATTGCATTACATTATATAATAATTTTCATAATGATAAAAGGAATCAACGTAGATATTCGGCTTTAGATATTTGTAAAGATCTTTTTAAACAATGTGCAATGTCATTATTGATTTTTTAATTATTGCTTTGCGAAGCTTGATTCTCGACATTTTGTTATTCACTTATCTATTTACGTGTGGATTCCCCATCCATTGCGTGCTTAAAACATACTCTGGCCAATCTTGTTACTCTGATATTTGTATAATTACATTGGCATTTACTTTGTATTGAGAAGTTTATTTAATTTGATATCCATGATTCGTATCTGTTTTGTACAATTGTTTAGCGTTTTTATTACATTTTTCAGAATACATTACAAACGCTCATATATTGGTAAAACGTATTGTGTACATGTCTTTTTCGCATGTTTTAACGGAACGCCTATTCTGTAATTAAGTCTCCGATTTCTTTCATTTGAATACAATGCATAACGACTCACATGAACTCACACACACAAACATACACACATATACATATTTGTGAGTGCGTGTATGAGACTCAGTAGTCAATATTTCTTACAAGACATAATTATTGAAACAAAACATTAGCTTTTTCCTCTGTTATACTTTCTGTTGCGTTTCATTGGCCGCAATATTTTTTACTTGTTCTATCCAACTCAACAGAATATAATTTAAACCGATTCTATGTTTTTCTTCTCGGTTTTGTAGGCGGTCCTCTTTCCCATTAAAGAAAGACAGTGTTTCTGTTTATTTGTTTTATGTTTTATTTTCCCTCGGAAATTATGTTTACTACACATATAAGAAAAATGACGCCAATCGAAATTGTTCTCCATTGTGCTGGACTGTAAAATGCTAGTTGCAAATATCATTTGTTCAATAAGAAAAGATCACTGTGCAGAGACAATGGAAGATCAGTGAATTACGCAGAGATAATAGATTCAAGTTATTATCTGATACATTAAAAAAACACATTAATTTATCCGTACTCAGCTTTCATTTAGTTTCGTTCCTTCTATTATACATTCCCTGTAATTTTTCGTCATTGTTATACTATTTTCCTTTCTTTTAATGAAAGCCTCAGTATTGTTACTAAATTGAAATGAAATGCTGAATAACTGCAATTTGTGAGAAAACCTATTGTAAGAAAACTGCACTGGATATTAAAATAATATAAACTGAAAGAATGCAATACGAAATCAAGATGCGGTGATTTCGCTGGTAGTAGGCAACAATTAATGTATCACAATTTGATAAAATAGTTTATAGTTGCGTCTACAAACATATCACATGTTGTATCAACGTTGCCTTTAATAACCAATTATTTGGCTAATGGGGTTTCAAAAGTTAGTGAAATTTTCTGAAGGCGTATGTACATTTCTCAAACATTCCTTTGTGATAGACATCACATAATTTGTCCTATTGGAGGGAGTGTCGTCTATCTTTATAAACTGGTTATTTTGTCAAAAGAAATTGAACAAAACATCAGTGTTAGTATGAACACTTGTAAATTTTTTAAACGAGAAGAATGACATATTTTTGTATTGGAACAACATTTACATATGAAAGTTATGCATGAAATGTCTATTTTAAATGCTTGTTAAAGATTTCAGTTTTCGAAAGTCGGACGAAATAGATTTGTGAAAAAATCTGATGTCGCTAGTAGTGTGTTGATGAACGGAAATTATGTCTTTGTTGCTCTTTCTCTAAATGAGAAAAGCTTAGAATAAATTAATGCAATGTGAAAGAGAGAGTGATAGAGTGCGTATAATGTCGGTCATCTGGGATTTACATGAGTTGTAAGACTTGTAGCTCTTTGTGATATTCTTTCCTTCTTTGTTGACCTTACAAATGGAAGAAGAAGAATCCATCAATCCAGTGTATGTGTACACATGTATATTATGTGTATATGAATTTTTTGTATATAGGGGTGTACACACATATATATGTGTGTATGCGCATGTATATGTATATAAGTGTGTAATAAATTGAATGTATGTGTGTGTATGTGTATGTATATATGTATTCTTATTCGTAGAATTGTGTGTATATATATGTATGTATGTGTGTACTTCTATAGGTATGTATAATTGTAATTATTTTTTTTTTTTTTTACCTAGTGTTGTCTTTAGTTTAATTTCAAATGACCTAATTTTTTTAAAAATAATTTTATTTTAAATCCTATATCTTTTTATTCCCTTTTAATAATTATGCCTTTTTAAGTAAAGGTCTTTTTCTAAAACTTCAACGTTTTGGGGAAATTAGGTTTTTGAATTTGTCTAGCGTCTGTAATATTTAAAAAAAAATTTTCTTTAGTTTCTTTTTCCCTCCCTTCCTTCTTTTATCTCTCTTACCATCTTTTTTCCGTGTTGCTTAAACTTACGTCGATTTAACACGGCTGTCTGTTAATTTTTAGTTACATTCTCGCTTTTTTTTTGCGAACCCAGACGATGTCAATTTTAATTTTTTCTTTTCTTATTTATTTGATTTTATTCTATCTTTTTCTTTTTCTTTTTCGTTTTCTTTTTCTTTTTCTTTCCCTTTATTTTTATTTTTATTTTATTTTATTTTTTGATTTCTTTGCAATCTATTTAAAAAGGAAAAGTAGACTAATTTTTCTCCAGTTTCTGAAAGTATTTTTCTGTTGCTGAGGTGATGTGTCGTCCCCCTGAGGATCTTCATATCGAAATGGACATTCAACATCTTTGAATTAATCCTTTTTTAATATAAAATATATATTTGCTCTGTAATATTTTATTACATGGAGCTGTCTTCCTGTATCATTTTTTAATATTAAAATAATTTTTTTAATATTAATTAGGATCTGGTTTTTTGGAATTTACCTTCCTGCTTTTTTCCCTTGGATTGAAGTATCTGAATTAATATATATATATATATATATATATATATATATATATATATATATATATATGAATATATTAAGGTACATTTGATGAGCATTACTTTAAAAAATATTAAAACTAACGAAAAAGAGGTTTTATTAATTTTACCATATTTATAGATGTCTCATTTTTGTCTTAAATATATTACACGCTAAAGGTCTGCCTCCTTCTATCAAGCGCCCTGAGGTAAAGATGCCGACTGACGCTAATTCCGTACGGTTTCAATCCTGCGTAAAAGGCAATCGGATGTCTAACCGTACTGTTGAGCTGTGATACAGCGAAACAAATCTCTCTGCGAATGATTTTATATATATATATATATATATATGTATGTGTGTGTGTGTGTATGTGTGTGTGTGTGTGTGTGTGTGTGTGTGTGTGTGTGTGTGTGTGTGTGTCACTTCTTGGATATCGTCTAAGCAAACAAATACAGACTGTCATTATCGTTTTCCTGGAATTGTCATACGATATTATAAATGACACCTTTGAAAATATCCTACATAAGCCAAAAGTTTAGACCGAATTATTAAAAAATACGTATTAATACTGTGATTTTCTTTCTTCATTTAATGATAATGCTATTGATAGTATCATACAATATGATAAATATATAGAATAAAAGGACTAACTTTCTATATTTTTTAATGAAACAGGCACCAATATATATATATATATATATATGCACACACATACATACATATATATACATATATATATGTGTGTGTTTGACAGAAAAAATACAAATTTTAAAATTTAAAGACAAAGTTATACTCCTTAACAACGAAGGGAGATTATAAGTTTGAGTCGCCATAGAAATGAATATTAATTACAATAATTATAAATATAAATTAAAATAAATATCTTGTTAACCCAGTAAGTCCCGTTGAAAAAATTGCAAAATCTTTTAAAGTTGACCTGGCAGTTAACTCCGCACCACATATCATGCTAACCCTAGTGTCAGGCTACATACCTCCCACTACGAAGGGAGAATTACTAATAGCTCCTTCCTCTAGCACAACCCTAGGAAAAACAATACACCCCAACACATTCCTTTACCTAAACTAACCTCGGGGATTAGAATTTCTTTCGTTCTCTGTTTAGAAGTGCTCGGAGACTGCATGCCTTAAAATGACATGTTCAAAATGGCTATTTTCCCACTAAGTATTATCTGAATTTATATATATATGAAATGATTTCTATTGCCAAAGCTAGAATTTCACTAAAAAAAAACTCTTCAGACTCCTGAAGATCATATGAGTCGGAGACGCGGATTACGATTACGAATGCCGATGATTTGGATTTACATTTGCAAGCGTATTTTGTTTTTTCTAGAAATCTAATTTACGAGCAATTTCATTACTGAGTAAGTAGTTTTGTCTTCAGGCATTTTTTATTTACTTTTTGTGCGTGTAAATAAACATATAGACATTTTTATCAACACTGAGTACTGACATTCTTTTTTATTATTTTAAGTAATCATGTGACCTGAAGATAGCGTTCAAGCATACAACTGTAGCCACTCGGTTTTTACCTCAGTGTCTACATTTATAATTACAGTTGTCGTTGATATTGAGCAATTTATCCATAAACCTAGCATACTGAATAAATTATTTTAATCGCATATATATATATATATATATATATATATATATATATATATATATAGATGTATATATATCTATAAAATATATATATGATTGAAACATTTTAGTTGAAAAATTAGAGAGCGATTATACATAAATATATATATATATATATATATACGTATATATATGAGATTAATATAATTTAGTAGACAGACTAAAAAACGATTTTATATATATATATATATATATATATATATATATATATATATATCCGCAGACAAATCTATATTCACATTCTACTTATTGCCTGTATATGCTACATATATTATTAGAGTAATACAATAATTTAAAACTTAAGAATTTGCTGTAAATTCGTAGCTGGCGTTCATCCAATTAAGAATTAATTCAATCTGATCGTAATGTTTACTAATTTACCAAAAGGTACAACTCCGTAAGTAACCCTAAAGCATAACCAATGCAATTCTTAGGCTAATCTCGATAAGCATTAGTAGATTTTAATATATATGATATTAAATTAATTCTGACAGGAAAAAGAATAGGGAGGAATTATTACTTAGATACAGTTGCCCAGTGAGTGGGCGAGAAAGAAATGATAGAAATAAACAGAGAGGGGCTTCAACTCTATAACAAATTCTCCTCTTACATTTTTGCTTTCTCCTCTACGGCGTTCCAACTGTGATTTTTAAGCGAATAAACATGAAATGAGTTTTACCATCAAATTTACCTTCTCGTTTCCGTGAAATGAGGACAGTTAACGTATATCGCTTGGCGTGAAAAAGTTTTATCCACTGCATTGATAATTCTGACTAAATAAGTTATCTCGAAATACGCATCTTCTTTCTTAATCACTGCTGTATAGTGAAGAAAGTGATAACTTTAGCTCAGAACAAATAAAAAAAATAATGCTGTGAAAACTTATGCTCCATTTAGATCAGTAATTCCCAAAATTTTTGCACTCGCGACCCCTTACCTAAAAGTTTGAAACCCATACGACCCTCTACTTAGGGCTTAGTATCAGCAGCTTAATTTTCTTTTTATTTTCTGTGAAGGACAAGGAACGAAAAATCCTAAAAAATATATTAAAATTCTGTAATTATTTATTGTAATGATATTCAAACACTTTCTGTGGTCATTTTCATGTTTTATGGTGAAAGAACATTTTGTACATATTCTTTATAGAAAGTTTTTGGGGTTTCTTTTAATTCAATTAAATAATTACAAAAATGTGCACCATAATAGTCAAAGACATAACTATTTGGAACGCATTCATTTGTGATTTCTATATGATTAGAAAAAATTTAAGACGCTTTTAATGAGATGTGGCAAGGGAACTGTTAAGTTCTAGCTTGCCGAAGTTAGATAGTGCTGAAAAGAAAAGGTATATAGAAGAAGAAGCCACACAAGACATATATAAGGATAATTCTTTTTTTTTAAATCATATCACCCCGAGCAAGGCATTAACGCCACTGATGAGCAGGGGGCTACATAGGAGTGAAAAGTTTGGAAAAGAGAAAGCCGGAAACCACATCCTAAACAGGGAACAAGGGATGAGCCTTTTCACCTGTTCAATAGACGTGGCTGGAGTGTGAACCGGGCGATAGTTTCGAGACATGACTGACTGGGCAGATGATTATCTCGCAGCAAATTGCCATTAATTTATGCGATTGACTGGTTGCCAACCAATAATATAAATCCAAATCTGTCTTGCTGTTTAATCCATAACTGTAGGGAAGAGAATAATTAATGCCTTTCCCAAGGCTATTTGCGTGTAAGTGAATGCAAGGAATTAAACTGGAATTCGAACTCGGCTCGCCGATTTCTCGTTCCAAGGCAATATTCACTGCGTCACGACATACATCCTACAGTACAATTACAAAAGAGAAAAGCATAATTTAGCTGCGTGATATGCATAATGTCGTTATTTTTCTCAAAGACATTGACTACCTGATATTTATATAGTGTGGAATCGAAAAAACAAAATAAAAATAAATAATAATGCTGATGTAAGAATTTAAAGATAAAAAATTGCGACAATTTACCCATCACATACATTAATATTTATAATATACCATTGACAAACAGACACGAATACTGGAGGGAAAAGACAATACACATCAATTGAAGATTTTTTTTATCAATAATGCAATAGTGATTTGTTGCTCGGTATTGATTCCAGTGTCCATTTTTATATCTATATTGACATGCTTTCTGCCTTAGGTTTTGAGCTTCTTACCCATAATTATATAATACATTATACATATATGTTTATCCTTTATATTTGTGAATGTGTATGCATTGTGTGTGCGTTATAATAATTTGATTGATTTTATATGTTTGTTTATATTTTCTGTTTCCAAGATAGTCTTCTTAGCATCGGAAACAACTAAAATATCATGTCCTCTTATAACTGATAATAAAATTTATACTGATCGGGATTTCATATCAAACATGCTTTTGCTATACTTTAGTTGTAATCAAATCTCAGAAAGAAAAGCTATCTCCAACTGACAGCTCTCGACTTGCGTTCGTGTCTTGTCATAGATGAAATAGTTTATTCTTCGAATCTTCTGCGTCACACGTTTTCACTACATTATTTTTGTTATTCCGTTTTCACGTTTAAGATCAAAGAATATCTTTACTCGTTACACTGCGTATCTTATGCGCACGTAAGTAGTGATTCAAGAATTTATCTGTAAAGACATAATTGATGGATGGTTTGGGAAGTTTAGATTGAAATCTTCATTTACATTTGGGCGTATTAAAGGCTGTTGAAAGAAAGGTAATTTTTATATCAAATGACATTCCTGGAATTAGCAAATGCTCTACAATCGCTAAAAAAGTACTGATTATTAGACATGCACATTAAACAAGGCATTTCTGCATTACAGTTTTAGTGTTGTTAGAAATTGGCTGATCATTTGACCTTTAATTCTTAGAAATCGATAATGTCAATAATTCGTAGTGGGTAACTGGCAGTGTAATGGAATGATAACACATTAAAGCGTACATGTGAAGAAAATGGACAATAAATTAAAGAGATTAAGTAATACACAAGATAGCGTTTGACACTTTTCCGATCTCAATTGTTATAAAGTACGTTATCATTTCATGACACGATTATTTATTTGTGATATAATTTTAAATCAGAGATTTTCAATAAATTTTAAGCACCAGCTACTATCTTAAATTCCGTCCAAGCAGCTAATAACAGGGGTGAAATATTACTTGTATAATTTAAAGCTAACTAAACGAAACTGCTATCTGATATGTGAAAAATAATTCGTCATAATCATAGAGAACCATTATAGCTTTCCATGAACATGGCTGAAAATACAATTTAGGTAAGAAACTTATTACAGAGAATTTGATATGAGGTCTATAATGCCTCGGGCCTTGAACATCTTGCGTAAAATAGGTCCTTTTTAGTGCAACAACAGGTTTAAAAGAAGACCAGTTAAACCAGAAAAAATTCAGAGGAAAAGACCAGTAAACATACAGATGAAATTTTATTTATCTTCCTCCTTTCTCAGAACACACACACACACACACACACACACACACACACACACACACACACACACACACACACACACACACATATATATATATATATATATATATATCAGCCATGATACCATTTACTCAAAATACATATTTCGCCTTCAATATTCAATCTATGACGAAAAAAACTATTTAATATCGACACTAGGAAATCAAAATTTGACTTACATCTATTCATTTTTCTTTCAGTCTACGGTGTCGCTTTAACTGGAATCAACTATTGCATTTAGTCTTTCGTGCCAATGTCCAAAGAGACCGAGCTACAAGACCATGTATTAGTTTTAAAGCGTTCATTACACCCGAGCAATGTCCGGCTATACTGCATTATATATATATATATATATATATATATATATATATATATATATATATATATATAGTGAGTGAGAGAGAGAGAGAGAGAGAGAGAGAGAGAGAGAGAGATAACGTTTAGTAATTAGGAAAGTTGAAACGGCTGTGCAGTTAGATTTACAATGTGTACACTGCGTGCCCGATGGGATTTAAATCTGGAGAACAGGTTAGCCATTGCATTATTTTCCCATGTCTGGCAAAAATACTCACCAAATATTCAGTGGTGATCCTTGCAGCATAAGACGGTGCATTATCATGCATGAATACCATCTTTTTTCAGAATGACAAATCTTTCTTCTTGTACCAGGAATCGCGGTGTTCCTTAATGAAGTCAATGTAGAGTTTGGCGGTCATTTCCACTCTATCTGCGACTCTGAATTGTCTTACCAGCTCATTACCAATGATTGCAGCCCAAAACATCACACCACCACCTCTTTTTTGATGCCTTATCTGGTTAGGAATTGTACCCTCATTACAGTACCATTCTTTCCTTCACTCGTCGGGTACATCTAGGATCGCTCGACACTCATCGGTGAACAAAACAGTTTGAAAGTTTACCATCATGTGATTTCTTGCCTACTCCGTCCTCTTTTTCTTGTGGATATCCTTTAATGGAGGGCTAATCTCTGACTTTCTACATTTTGCAACCGCTTTCAGGATACGGCATCGAGTTGATTTGGGCACATCAGGAACGCCAGCATTTTCAAAAACTTTTTGCTAGTTTCAAGAGGGTTGCAGTTGACTTCTCTCTTGATCCTACTCATGGCACGATACAACATCTTATGAATTTTCCCTTTGTCGGAATGTCTGTTGCAAAGCTCAGGGAAAGTAACAAATTTCTGAACTGTACAATGATCACGGGCCAATTCTTTGGCTATTTCTAAGGTAGATATCTTATTACAAAACATTTGGACAATTTTATACTTCTCAACTTGACTCAAAACATCTTTACGTCCCATCTTGCATATAAAGTTGGCACGCTGAGACAGGCTGCAAGTCACTAAAATGGCTGCTATTTGTTTACTATTGCACAGATTAGTTTAGAACCTCAGATCTGCACTTGTGTTAGTGTTGCCATGTAACGTGCCAAGTTTCATTAATTTTTATTAAAAACTGTCGAAGTTAGACCAAAAGTCGATTTGCATATAATTCGGGCACGCAGTGTATATTGCTTTCATATTTGCGCTTGCTTGCCCTGATATTCTTTTAATAATAATAATAATAATAATAAGAATAATAATAATAATAATAATAATAATAATAATAATTGTTTTCTGAAAATTACTGTAAAAACAGTTAATTATATACTCCCGGTTTTACGAATTTGTAAACCATTATATGTCAAAATATTTACTATTTATAAAACTTCTCACGTTAGAATTGCCTTAGGATATGGGAAAAAATCAATTACATATATCTTCTTACATTGCAAAATTCCAAAAATAGGATTAATCAAATCTTGATATCACATTTGTTAATCTGTTTTTTCGTCATATTTTCCATTTAAGAAGATTTATTTTCGAATCCTCTTGCTTTTTTTCTTACCTTCAACGTTTCCACTTAATTCCATCTTTCAACGTACACGTCACTCTTATTTTTCAAATTCTTTTGTCGTCTGGAAATAAACAGATGCTTAATGAAGAATATATTTTTTAAGAGTGTAATGTCTTAGAGTATTGATCCGAGGCAGGTTAACTAAGAATATCATATTCATACTAGAAAAGTGAAATTATATTCAAATACTTTTCTGAATTTTTCATTATTTATTATGTTTCTTTTTCATGAGCCGTGTCTCTTCAGAACGTTGGTCATCACGGCGCTCCACAATATAACGCGATTTGAAGCGCTTAGTAAAATTATTATTTTGCTATCTCTCCGAATTCTATTCCATCAAACATTTAATGAATCAAGAATATCATGCAGTTTCCTCTTTTTTAGCCCCTCCATATGTCATGTGTTTACAAGTTCTCTAAGCATTCTTTCCTTATTATGAACCTTAGACATTTGAATATTATCTCCTTATGTTATGTACATTTGTCTATTTCATATTTTCCTCTCTACAATTTATACTTTGTTTAATATACTTCGCAGCCATTTAAATAATAATTTATGTTTACCCATTGTTCAAGATTATACCTATATACAGAATAACAGGGGGGCTTCTACTTTTACTTGGAGACTGGTGCTTAACAGATTCAACGCACACATGTAAATATATCGTGCATGTGAAAAATGTTATAATCTAAAAAATTGAAAAAATAAACTAAAAAATGAATGAACTTTCAAAAATTTAAGATCGATTTTGATTTAATCCAAGTGAATTACTTGACTGATGAAATTGAGAGATTTCTATCATTAAGCAGACATTCTCCGAAATAGGAATAGACATTTTGACAACTGTAATTCTGCATACGAATGTTGTTAACCACATGTACCACTCTGCATGATTGTCCCTTCAAAGGGTTCCGGTGATTCATGAAATTACAAATGAACTGCTGATCTGTTTGATCTGAAAAATAGACTTGGGTTCATCAGAAAATAATATAAAAGAAAGGACTGCATTATTAGTATGACACAATATAGTTACATTTTTTTTTATTTATATCGATAACATCACGTAAATTATTTAGTTCCTACATGTATGATTCAATAATCTCTGGCTATAAATATGTTATTAACATAGGAATCAATGTGTTTTAGAAGAAATGACTAAATATAAAATAATGACTTACATCCCGATTTGAAGTTTTATTTTCAACATTTAAATGATACATTTTAAGTACATTTTTAAAACTGAATACAGATTTTATGTATGCAAATGATTTTGAAATGAGATTTTTAATAACTTATATTGCATAAAACTAAATAATTTGTTTTGCTTCAGCATAGATAGATTACAAAGTGGCAAAGATACATTCGGACAATGTATTGAACTTTAAAAATCTTGTAACTGTTTAAGCCAATTAATGTATAATTAGTTTTAGTTTATATCCAATAAAAGTACGTAACATTTCATATACAGAATAATCAAACCGAAATGGATTTCACAATTTAGAAAGTAATTGTCAGGCCAGATATCAGCATATAAATAAATTATCCAAATACACACACACACACGCAAACACACACGCAAACACACACACACACACACACACACACACACACACATACGTGTTGAAAGTCTTGATGAAAGACTGAAAAATTTCGATAAATTGTTTTTACAATAACAACATAATATCTTAAAATGATACAGAAACAACGATTTACATGATCTTTCTCAAGATGCTATCATAAATGCGAGAGAAGAATTTAATTATATTCACGAGAAAAACGGAAAGTTTTCGTTGCAATTACGTACATACACACTCGGCTACATAGCGAACTGTACAGATTGTCCCGACCACAAAAGTTCAGATTTCATTTAAGAAAACTTGGCGCTGTCAAATACACGATGTTTGTGAATTATATATTACCAAGGAAAAGTAATGACTTAACATTTAAAGAAAAGATTACTTTCGGAAATTTTCAGTCCAAATTCCTTATTGTTCCACAAAAATGGAAATGAAGAAAATGTCGATGAAAAATATAATGTCGATAAAAATTTCACTATGTTCGCCGGCATTGTGAATAATGACTGTGAGTCATTCTGATTAGAAGAATTAAACCCTGACAATTTCAAATGTTTACTATTTGTACAAGATTTCATATTTCAAAGATACTTTAAAATCAGTAGAATCGTTCTGAATAAACTAGAAAATTACTTACTCCCACTTTACAAAACCCAGCTGAAGATTTTCAGAAACTTATAAATTTTCGAGGAGACGCTATAAATATAGAAGTGTCACACATTAAAAAGGTGCTGAAAAAAAATTAAAGAATGGAAAAACTTTACTTATACTTGATGTCTTTTTATAATGTCTAACTATTCAAAAACAATGACTGCTTTCGTTGCAAAAGAAATGAGCATAAATATCTCATTGTAAGTCAAAATTCTAAGAAAAACCAGTAGTTAATTGCGATAAATTATCTAACGCTAATCAATCATTATATTGCAATAGAAAATTTGTGCAGGTAGAAATCCTGAACAATAATATCAAATTTTCAATTTGATAGCTGTTTCGCGTTAAGTATAATACATGAATATAAATGATTAAAAGTTGGAAAATAAAATTAAATATCTACCTAGAATATTGCTCATTGATTTATGGACAGAAAATTAAATACGAAGAGTATTTATTATAAATGTGACTAAAAATACGTTGAAATTAAGAATCTCATGAAAAATACAAATTACCATTTTGGGGCGGAATATATGGATCAGTTGAAATTACTGGAAGATTTCAATCGGTTGGTTTTGCCAGAGAGTTAATAGTTCAAACAAGAGAAGCTTTAAAGAGAGAAGTGAAAAAGTAACTTCCAGAATAATCTTCTGGGGATCTAGTCACATGTAATAAACTGAAAGTGAAATTTGAGGAAAGAGAATGTACAAACGCATTTCAAAAAGAACGAGTATATACATTTTGCATCCTTAAAACAAATAAATGACGAGCTTGACGCACTCGAAAAAAAGTCTTTTGTTCAAAGTCTACTATAGCGACTGGTCTTCTGCAACAGTTGGTTGTTGTTATTTGTTTTATGGCATATAAAACTTGGCAGGTCATTTATTGCTAACTATTTTTTTATTACTGGTAATACCTTTTTCTTTTAAAAAATATTGTTTCTGTGTCTAGTAATACTTTTTTCTTTTCGAGTATCAAGATTCATGAGGATTTATTTTTAAGTGCAGGTTCCCCAAGTCCTACCCTGTTATTTAACCCATAACTGGCAAGAAAGGGACGGATTAATACCTTTCCCAAGGGTACCAGTGCTTAAGTGAATGCAGGGTAATCAAGTGGATTTCGAACTCGGCTCACCGATTTCTCTTTCCGAGCCGATATCCACTGCACCACAATGCACATCCGTCATTAAACGCTTACAGCACCTGGTATTCCCAAGCGGTCACTCATCTAAGTACTGAGTAGGCTTAATGTTGCTTAATTTCGGTGATTGAGCGAGAACCAGTGCATTCAACAGGATATGGCCGTAAGTCTTTTGGACAAGTATACAAAAAGAATTTTGAAAGACACAAATATCTGCGAGGATTTTTCCACAAGTTCAAACGATTTATCATTACCCACGTCTGGAGCTGGAATACACTTTTGCGCAACTTAGCTGATGTCGGATATTTTTTTTTAAAATCGATACGACGCATATCTTTAGATTGAAATATATGACGAATGTTCAAGATTATTGATCATAGTTCTAGATCGAAAATTGTATAAATTAAACCATTAAGCATAAAAGTTGCTCCAATTATTTTTCAGTTAAACATGGAAACGATGCTGAGTTGTCTAGAATTTTTAGTCGCATATCTTTACTATATTTTCCTGAAAAGTGTCAACTCAAATGTACATGTGTTTGGAAGTTTCAAAAGAGTTCAAGAATATAGGCGTAAGCTGAAGGACAAAGAGTGTGAATATTTTATTGACAAAACTATAAATTGGAACAAATAAGTGTCAAAAATGGCAGGAGAACACTCACAGCGCGAGTCAATGCTATAAAATTATGACTGCTCCTGAAAATGTCATTTCCCTACAAATTATCACCGGACTAGCAAGCTATTACAATTTTTCGTGTCAACGATGCATTATTTGCGTTTTCCGTTAAATAAACTATTGAAGAATTTTTACAAATAAATCTAGACGACGGAGATACCGGAAGCATCCGAAAAATTAAAAAATGCTAATGTCAGACTTGTTGTCACATTCGGATAAAATAAAATAAAATAGAAAATGACGCTAGTGCATATTGTATAGGAGCGTTCCTTATGCATAAATTCAAAGACGGCTCAATTGTACCGTTTCCACGCACATCCACAACGTTTCTTCGAGTTTCTAAAAATTTTTCCGTGATAGAAAACAAAATTTTAGGGGTTGCCTTTGCCATAAAAAATCATAGATTCATTCACAGCAGAAGGTTATCTTATAAACGGATCACAAACCTTTTCGATTTATTTATGGGTGAAAACTGTAATACCTACTCATACAACTAATAAATTACAGCGATGGAGACACGACTTTACAATGGCTTTCATTCCGTCGAGTAAGTGAGGCCAGGTAGATGGATTGTCCAGAAAAATTCCAAAAATAATGAAACCTTAGAAGAGATGGTCATTGCTTCTAAACGATAAGAAGTAGAGATAAATAAGTATTCTGAAAAACTGTGTGGGAATAACTGGATACTATATAATAAACATTTTAAAAAAAGCGTTAGATGACAAGTTCGTTGTAGAAATAAAGGAATAGATATAAAACATAAGTAAAACAGACACCGAGGTTTATTCATATTGTGATGACGTTCTCATGCATAGCGAAAGGTTAGTGGTAAATTTAGCCTCACAAAATCGAATCCTGAAGAAGTTCCATGCAGGCCACAATGTTATCCAATATAAAAAGTATAAAGACAGTTATGAACATTGACAAAGCATAGGCAGATATGGAAACGTTCTCCCCTGATGAGTGGGGAGCTACATAACTGTAAAAAGATTAATTAGAACAGAGTGAGCAGTACAAACTAGTTAGAAAGGAGCAATAGAAAGCTGAGAATGCAGGTGCGATGACAGATACATAGGTGGAGAGAAAGGGAAGAATCGCTTGGTCCATGCTTATGGGAGGCAGGAGAGGTTGCCTGTGATGGTTGACGGACAACAGCTTGGTCTTAGACGCATTGAAATTGACAAGCCACTTCTTGCCCCAATTCACCACAGAGTGTAGATCCCGTTATGGAATAGAAATGCGCTTTCTCCATGGCACCAGGAAAAAATAATGTTTTCTCGAAAATTACTATAATGTATTTGACAGGTAAATAAGAAAATCATATAATTATAAGTTACAAAATGCTGAAAAATATTTTTTTTTATAATTAGAGACAAAAGTATTTTTCAGTGATGTATCAAACAAAGAAAATATGCTGCGAAGTTGAAACTATCATCGCAAGGATGGTATATCTGGTCAAACGACTTGGTGTACAAAAGTCATTTTAATCAAAACAATAATTGATATACAATAGAGGTGAAGAATAACCCAGTCGAGGTTGACCATATGGAGGTTCTTACTGATAGATTGGATCTATCTATTCCTCAGAAAGCTCTTTAAACAAATCCTGAAAAGGTGTAGTGGTAACACTGTGTTCCATATGCACAGACAGTAAACAAAATAATGACGTAACACTGAACACTGGAAGAGGTTTTTGGAGTACATTTCTGTATGTATATTTTTCTTTTTCTTGGGAAGTTCAAAGAAAAGTAGGAAGAAAGAAATGAACTCTGGGGTGCACAAAGATAGGGGAAAGACGAAACAAACGGCATTCTTGAAATTACATCGACTGATATTATACCAACTAAACAATGACAAGACTGCAAGTTGGCCTTGCAAATGGCGGGAACTTTGTTACTTTCTTCCTAGCTTGTTGTTCTCTCCCATTCTTTCTTGGAGAAGAGGTAAAGGAACAACCGAAAACGGAATTATTAGTGGATTCTAGAATAAAATCACCCACATGAGAATGGAATCGTAATTCGAGTTGACAGTTGAATCTACAAAGTCAACAGAATTTTGTCTGTAAACTACCAGTTCTGCAGACATCGGCTCGAATTCATCAGGCGGTAATTTATGCTAGATACACGAAATTGACAGTAGATAAATACTGGAGAAACATTCCGATTATTTACCACACCACACCGTATTGAAATGGTTTTAACAAAAGGGAAAGAGATTTGACAATCAAATTTAGAAGAGATGCGATATTTACCTCTGGATATAAGCTTTGTTTGTGTTTATTTCGTTTTTGTTTTTGTCTGTGGATAAGTGTTTAATTCTGGATTAGATGAGACTGATAATATGTTGATAAAAATAAATTCTAATTGATGATAAAATAACATGTAGCAAACTGATGTTTGTGTCATGAGAAGGTATTGTACAAGGGGGTTATTAACTAACACCATTCCGTTTCATTTGTGTAAATATTATTATCCATTGAGCAAATATTCTACCGCGGTTTTAATTTTAAAATTTTATTCCCAAATCCCCACAGATAAATTGTGCATATGGGACTAATTCGACTTGCACTGACCCTTTGACACATTGCGGTATTTGTCATGAGAATAGGAAATAAAATTGTGATGTTTCGTTGCAAGGCATTTTTTTATATTCTGCTTGAGTTAGCGAAAAAGGTAGTCGGTTTCTTTATTTTTGCCATACATTATGAACTTTATACAAACATAATTAATTGTGTATTACTGTCTAACAAATGGTTATTTTTTCATGCATCTTGTGAGTTTTGCATTTGATGATAAAAATATTAGTCTTTATTATCATCTACGATTAGGTTCTTAATCATGCAGTAACATTTTATGTTACAACCATATGATTGGTATCAATATATATATATATATATATATATATATATGAATTCGTTAAGGAAATCTAAGATAATCTTTATTCAACCACTTATTTATTAATTTAATCTTATGAAACTAATTTATTAATTAAATCTTATTAAACCACCAATTAAAATTTATAAAAATATAAAGTTTAATTAGTGGTTTCATAAGATTAGTGGTTTCATAAGATTCGGAGTATATTAATATTTATTTTGATTTCTATGTGAATGTATTGTAGTCAATTTATATATATATATATATATATATATATATATATATATAGCACTACAGGTTGTTAATCAGTAAACATACTGTCATTTGTAGAAAGTCCCTCTATTTCGGTATGAGAAAACTTTAGGGATATATTTTTAACTATGACCGATATGTTTTGACCAAAATTGTTTTTAATGAATTATTGTGAGTTCGGAGATTTCTTTCTGTTATTAACAATTTAAGATTTATCGTGCTTACTTAATACTATTTTACACTGTTCGATTTTCTTTATTATGTTTTATATTCTATTATTTACGTGTTGCTGTTGAAGCACATATATAAGCCGGCATTATCCATTCAAATCTTTTCTGCCAAATATTTTATTTTCAACAGAATCTTTTTTCTAGACTACCATATTTTTGTATCCCACAACAGGAATCACCCAAGAAAAAGTATCAAAATCACAAAAAGCTGATGGTTCACATTTCAGCGCTACCTGTGTAATCAATATCGATAACATAAATTTCGAAATGCGTATTTTAATATGTTCTAATTGTGATAATATTAAGAGATCACTGTAAATTATATAAGGTATGAAATGAACACAGACGATTAGAGGTTTTAAATATCAAAGGATTTAATGATAACAGCTACTTTAAAGGGAATATATCCAGATCCAGACCGGCGCGCAGTGATCGCAATCACCCCCTTAAAGAGTATTTTGGCATTGGGGATATGTTACAATTTGCTTCCATTTCTAATCTTGAATCTTTCCCTTTTATCATAAATGCATCCCTATAGCCTTAATTTTCTTTGCAGTGTGGTTTTTTAACATATAGTTTGTAATAAATCTGACAGAAATTCGAAACATCTAAAGAAATGATTGGCTTACATTCACACAAGTAATAATTCTCATGTCAAACCTCTTCAAAGAATGGCTAATGGCAATCAGTATATTTTATTTCCATCCACTGAGAGCAATCTTCGTGAGGTTATTCCACGTGTTCAGAAATTAAGGTACGCACACACACATTTGTTTGATGAGGATATCACTCACAATGATGCATTGATCGAATTTAAAATAATCAATGATGGATAACCTTATTTTAAACAAGGGTAGTTGGCAGAAACTCTCCCTGCAAAGGAACATATAGAATATCAAATACATTTTGACCTATAAAATCTTATTTTGAAGTCATACTTCACCATCATGAATACTAAAGATTCCTGCCATATATATTCGATTGTTTTACGATAAATATAAAAAACTGTTTCTTTTATTTTTCTCTCCTTTTATTTTGACTAACATGTTTTATTACCACGTAAAATAATTAAAAATCTTGTGGGAAAAGATGTTAATAGAAAACTATGCAATTTTTTTCAAAACTTGTTCGCAGCAAACTAAAATGTATTTTAATATGTAACCATATTTTGGAGTGTGGGATCTTTTGCAATTGTCATCGGAATTAAAGATCTGATCTATTACGTCTAAAATCTTTCAGGTATTATAAGAAAGCATTCAGTAGTTATCAACTGCATTTTAAAATCTCGCTCAAGTTATCTTTGAATTATTAAAATATTTGTATTACATAATCAAATAACTTTTCGATTTAATCTCTTTCACATTAAGCTACTCTCAATATTTTTTCAACAGCTTGAATGACACACTGGTTCGAAAACTTTCAATTTTATTCACTAAACATTAAAAGATTTACACATGTTGTAAATGAATATTTTCGATAATTAACATTTCCATTGGGTTTTCAAACTGTTTTAATTAAATGAATAACTTTATATTGATCAGCGTGATATGTTCATTGATATCCGGACATGCAGATATGACTGAAGATGTACCCAAACATTTTGAATTAAATATGTTCAAATTGGAATATTTATATATGTTTACAAATAAAATATGTTAATGCAAAATAATATTCTAGTTTTTTCTAAACGCATTCCAGACATATTTAATATGGTAAATATAATATTAAAGTTATTTTCTGGGCAGGGAACTGTGAGCATTGGAACCATTTCTTCAGAAGAATGTTATATTCCAAATCTGAAACATTCTAGAGGAGAAATTTCAATAGGAGACTATTTGGAATTAGATCAAAAGATTTTAACAGTACTGGCGGCCATTTTTATGAGTGTATTTCTAAACATACTGCACCTATAATTCAAAGATACAACACACACATACAAACACGCATGCATACATTCACACACACACGCGCGCGCACACACACACACACACACACACACAAATATATATATATATATATATATATATATATATATATATATATGGAGAATATGAATGTGAAAAACTCTGTCACAGCTTTTTAAAGTGTAAAAATACATAACACTATACACATTTTATATGCGCTTAACTATATATATAAATACATATTTGAAGAAATGTGTATGTCTGAGAAACATTGTGAATAAGTTTTCATAAAAGTCTGTTTATGGACAAAATATAATAAATAAGAACAAATAACACGCTTGTGAATATATATGGAGCATTTTAAATAAATTATGAGGTTAATGATGAAATCATTTTTATAGAAAGTGATAAATCTTCCATAATAATTGCAACGAGCGCTGTTGATACAGTAGATCATAACACTAATTATAAAGTCATACACAAAATTAACGTTATTCATTGACCCCCATTGTATTTAAATTTTAATCATAGCCTATATTTTCAGCGTTTTATTGCGTTTCATTATCATCGTTTTTTTTTTTAAAATACCACTTTGTAGTAACGTTAAATTTGTAAAAATACCGATAGGTTGTATGATACTGAACGCAAATGCTTCGGAGAATATTTTAAAATTTAAACTTATTTATAAATGAAAATTTGTCAGTGTGTGTGTGTGTGTGTGTGTGTGTGTGTGTGTGTGTGTGTGTGTGTTACCTATAGACTCCGAAATGGCTGAACCGATTTTCTTGAAGATTTACACAGTTGTACTATGAGCGTCTGCGAGTGTTATTGGCTAGGTCTTCTGTCAAAGTACCCCCGATAAATATCGAAAATCGATAATCGAAAAAATCGGTTTCTAGAAGAGTGGTCCGATTTTAATCAAATTTGATACACTAATAGACAAACACATAAGAAACGATATTCAGAAATTTCAAGGTTGCAGTTCCTACAATAGTGCAGAAAATTAGATATCTATACAAGGAAATCAAAATGTGACTTAAATCCATTCATTTTTCTTTCAGTCTACGGTTTCGCTTTAACGAGAAACAACTATTACTTTTAAGACTTTCGTGCCAACGTCCAAAAAGACTGAGCTCCAGGACCATAGATTTGTTTTAAAACTTTCATTACACCCGAGCAAGGCTGGGCTATACTGATAGTAAATTATAAAATATTATTTTACCAAAACTGCATGCTGTAAAGATTGATTATTGTTGGAAACATTATTGTGAATTATAATGTGTTATAATTAGAATAATATAAATTTCACAGATCACGTTCGATTCTGTGTTTTACACAAAAAAATCCCTTCATATAATAATACTCAATGATAATACTATATTTTCTTTATCCATGGGATCGTAAGATAAATGCATATTAGCATTATGTAAGATTTTTAATGACCCGTGCATTTCATGGTATTTTACATGAATTACTATAATGCATTTCTAGTTTTCTATAATGATATTTTAAACAAATATGCAAAAATATATTACTTGATGATGCAAGCGATGTAAACAAAATCAGATATACAAATCCAATGGTACATTACGGTTAATTGATATCAAGTGTATCGTGAAGATAATGATGAATAACTAATTATCTGACAATCTACCAACAAACATGATCTTTTAATCTTCAGTTCGCATTTCATTGATAAAAAATAACCAGATATAATAATAAGTTTCATCTGAAGACTAATTATCATAATTAGCCCTCACTTTTTATATTATATTGAAATGTAATTAAATTTAAATTCTTATAATTCTCCTACTATATTTCAAATAAATCATCTGCAACCAGAACTGGAAATTTACAAAATACGTACACAAATATAATTAACATAAATATCCTTCCAAAAGTTTTAACGTAATATTCAAATCTCAATATAAATCTCTATATAATAATGTTAAAAAATATTAGTGTTAATAACTTGATAAAAAATTGAAAATATTACTAAGAGCATTACAGTGAAGTTATAATTTTAGAAATATTTAAAAACTGTTTTATAATAAAAATTATATAGAAAACAATAACCATTGAATGCATTATTCTTTACTAATAATAGGCGTTAGAATACATCGGAGGAAATACTTATGTAAAATTTACTGAAATGTAAATCGTTTCTGCACCACTGTGTAATTAATCAGGTATCATATCAAGTAGTATTTCAATATCTTTACACTGATAATATTAGATTATGAAAATAAATATATAAACGCGAAATAGTGCTGTTTGAGATCGACAAATTTTGGCACGTCAATTGACTATTTGTTTTAATGAATATACATATTTTTGTATAATTGTGTCTGCTTTGATGAGAAATGTTATCTATTTCATAAACACGGTTACATGTTGAATCCCTTTTTAATTAATATTGCTGGGTGATGGCATGTTTGTTATTCTTAATGCTTCCTTTAGATTGTAGCCAATTTCGAATATGGGGAATATTAAAATCGAACTTTCTACAAGTAAAAATACTCATAAAAATGATTGTTCATATTGATTTAAAAAAACAAAATTGGTAAAGGTATATAGAATGGAGGAATGTAGCACTATTTTGCTTACTGGTAATGAATAATATCAGCTTCTGGATATAAAGCATATAAACGGAAAAAGTTATCATGTAACTACTTTAACATATAAAGAAAGTGACAATCAGTTCACATACAATTGAAAATACTAGAATTAATCAGGTGGACATCTGGGAACAATAGTTGATTTGTACAACGATCGTGGGATTGATATATAGTTGATAAAACTGGTAAAAATTCTAAATGCTACTTAAGAGGCAAAGACGATTGGTTATTTTATTTCAATTTTCCGATTGAATCACTTAATATATCATGAATGACAACGGGTCAGATAGGTATAGTTCACATACAATTGAAAATACTAGAATTAATCAGGTGGCCATCTGGGAACAACAGCTGAAATGGCTGAACCGATTTTCTTGAAGAATAAATTTGCAGGACAACGAACTTGGAACGGTATAAAAGGTATATTGGAGCGTCCCCGGTTTCCAGCCGTTGAAGGTGATCCCAAATAGTTAACAATTGTCTTTGTCTGTCAACGATGCTAAAATCCTTTATTATCTCTCTGAACATATATGACATGTAACAAGAAATGTATAAGAGATCATTGTCAGCTCATATTGGAAGACAACTATCGGGTTTGGAAGAGTTTTGAGCATTGGATCACAAATGATTTCAAAGACGAAGGGAAGGCGAATGAAAGTTAACCTAGTTAAAGAATCAGACTCCCGGAGAGTTGGGGCCAAGTGTAGAAAAATTGTCTACTTTGGATTTTCCAAAAAAACGTAAAGGCCAATGCTTTGATACAGGCATAATTAGCTGATCTATATGTGGCGAAACTCATTAATGAACACTTACGCCACGATACCTTAAACGATAAAGACTGAAATTAACGGTGGTGGTGGCCCCGGTTAAAAAGAGCTTAGTTATTTGGGAAATAAAGCCAAAAAATAGGATTCAATTACAAGTGCTGTAATAGTAAGGTATAAATGGTACAAAGAATATCTATATGAAATAGATAGTTTAAACAAGGAGAGGAAATAGGTGTCAAAAGAGGTTCCAGGAATAAAGACGTAGATACATGCGCACTAAATATTTGAACCCACGCCAGGCAGACAAGGCTTGGTCTGTTAGACCTGTATGTACGAGAGACAGAGGGCGGTAGATTGCTTAACGAATTGCGGACCGCCGTCGATTTCAATGATTAGCAGTGCACTTAATGCGCCAAGAATGTTCCCCCTCCACAAAAAACCCCCCAAGCAAATCGACCCTGAAAAACGCGACCAAGGAAATACCAGAGGGCCGCCCGAGAAGTAAGTGCGAAAGTGACCCATGTAGGAAGAAAAGGGATGAAGTTTTGGGCATGTGGTCAAATGGAACACTCTACTGAAAATTGCCCTTCGAGGACTTGCTGGTTCTGTGGAGAACAAAGCTACCTGAGAAAAACATGGCCTCAATGATGAAGGGCGGACGAGATGGAAAATGCTAGTGTGTTGGCCCCACGACGAGAAGGAGAAATGCGAATCTACGTAATGGTAATGATACAAGCGTACAACAGCCAGTGCCCATGGCCAGGTTGGATAAAGAAACAAGGGTTCAGGAGAAAGAGGAAGGCTACGGTTTTTTCATTATTAACACAGGAAAGAAAGCTTTTTGTAAGGCAGTAGTGGGCGCATTTAGTAGAGATTGCCCTTATAGATACTTGAGCATCAGTCTCGCTACTAGGAGAAAGAAACTATGATTCCTTGGAAAGTAGGGTTTGGAAGAGAAAGGCAGAAATATGAATCACCCAGGTGGTCGAGACACCTATGAATAAAAGAGAACAGTCAAACTCCTTGGGAAAATAGTTGAGTCGGAGCTTCCAATGAAAATCGTCGAGGAGCTTTTTGGTTTTTATGAAAGAAGATGATCACGAAGAAAGTGAACTTCTCCTGTGTTAAACGGCCACAGAATTAATAATCGTTCTGTTAGTAGATAAGGTCAGAAAAGCAGTGAAAACAAAGAAGAGTAGAGCTCTGCAGCGGGTGAAACTAAATGAAAAATGAAATGCGTGATGCATGAGTAATAAGTAAAAAATGAGGAAATATTAACCCTGACAGGTTGACGGTCAGGTTTCAGAATTTTCTAAGAACTTACCAGGAGACGGTATCTTGATTAGATATTCATTAGTGTACATGGCTTGAAGTGATAATATATGTGTTTATACGTGCTCCAGGATACCTAGAAGCTTGGAGAAGAAATCTCTGAGAGTACAGCCGAGTCAGGAGATAGATACAAAAGCCTACCAGATAGGAGTAATTAACTCTCATATATTGAAAAACCATTTTGTCTTGGAGACGGACCAACAAGAAGATACAAATTTATTCACTTATCAACAATGGACGAAAGAAATAGAAAGGACAAAAGGAAACTGAAATAACCCCTCCTAGCAAAAGAGTAGATACGGGAGAGACCTCCAGGTATAAAATACATGAACGAAGGTTAAACTAACACTCAGGGATAGACGAAGTGTTTAGACCTAGATTATATGTGCCCAAGAATTCGAGAATGGTGATCATGGAACAATGTCATGAGACGCTGGGATACATGGGGATTGATAACACCTGTGACATGATATAAAGAAATATTACAAGTCAGGGCGTACAAAAAGTTAAATTATTATATTCAAATGTGTGTGGTGTGTCAGGGGGAAAAGTAGGAGAGAGAGCATGTCGCTATTAGAAGGACGGATATTTGAAGGTCTTTTTCGAAGAGATAAATATTGATACGACGGGGTCAAACGGAGAGACCACTACAGGTAACA
This sequence comes from Ascarosepion bandense, assembly GCA_037127315.1. Classification (NCBI taxonomy): domain Eukaryota; kingdom Metazoa; phylum Mollusca; class Cephalopoda; order Sepiida; family Sepiidae; genus Ascarosepion; species Ascarosepion bandense. Next base: position 2,514,640 of record JBBBDQ010000253.1, read on the forward strand.
TTTATATTGTGAGCTTTGTGAATTGGCTGACAAATTTGCCGGATGCTGTCGCTGTGCAAGATAAAGAGTCAAAACATTAGCCAATTTGGTGAGGGGTGAATTCTCTCCCAAGTACGGTGCCACAGTTTAGTTACAGACAATGGACCGGAAAATGTGAATAATATAATAACGGATGTTCTGTCAATTCTATATGTGGAACACATAACGACGTCTCCTTATCACCCCCAAATAAAGCAAAACTGGAAAGGTTAAATAAAAGTTTAGTAGTTGTATTGGCTAAATTGGCAACTGAAACCTCTATCTAGCCGTGATATGTTCAATTAATGAAACATCCAGGTTCTCACCATACCAAATGCTGTTTGGCAGAGACGTGGATTTGCCAATGGACAATTTATTGAAACATCGCAGGGATTATATTGGGGACGACACTCACCAGTTTATAAAAGAGGACGAGAATAGGTTTTCATCATGGTCAAATGGAGAATAGATAGGGCGCAAAAGAAGAGAAATTAGAAGTTGAATAAAGACAGAAAGGTCAGAATATTCTGAGTTAGGTAAACCGTGTATGTCAAAATTCACCTGAGAGAAGAAAAGCTGAAACAGAGGTGGGGCCATACTATAGAATAATAAGACAAACGGTACCTGTGTCATATGTGAACTGAGATCAGATGGCGGAACCAAAAATAGATCTGAAATTTATCTGAAATTAGACAAAATAGCTCATTGGGGTATACAAGATCCTAAGACAAAAAGGCCAAGATTAGGAAAGCAACTCTTGTGAAGCCAGAAGATATGGTGGCAGACGAGATTTCTAGGGAGAAAGAAGAGAGGGAAATATTTCAACAGCCACGATGAACTAGTCGAAATTATCCGAGTAAGTTGATTCTGTTGTCATCACAAGGCGTCTCAGCGGCAGCAAGTGGCATTCATTTCTCGTCTGTGTCGTTGTGTAAACGTCCACGGTGTGTCACCACCCTGCCCCTAAATCGCTATTAGGCAAAGAATTTAAGACAAAACAATACGAAGAGCCCTAGTGATAAAGTTCAGGATTTAGTTTGAAACCCTCCCAGTCGAAAGACGAGTAGAGTGAGTGGGATGAGAAAGATGAGATGCTCTTTTCTCTACTTCAAGAAAAGGGAATGAATGAAGAATGGATAGAGATTGAGATAACCCTTAAGAAAACAGTGAGAAGTTCTGGGAGCGCCGATTCCCTATAAAAATGTTGACTATGAAAGATGCTATGGATGATTTTTTTTGTCGGTTCGTAACGATGCCGTCTTCTTTCTAGAACCCTGTTCGGCCGCAGACAGTAAGATTGATTAAAGAGTGTAAAGGTGTCGAATGCATGTCGCAAAGGGCGAAGGAATTTAATTGTTGAAGATGCCAGCTGGCCAGCGGTCGTACTAATATATCAGGACCTTTAAACAAAAATAGTTCCGCACACAGGTCAGAACCAATTGAAATCCTGAGGGCTGATTAAAAAAAAGGTTGAAGATGGAAAACTAAGTGACGGAAATAAAGGGGGTATTCAAAATCTGACTAATTAATCTAACAATGAATAAAAGAGAGAATAATAAAAATAAGAATTTTTTTTACCCTTTCTGGAGTGGCTGGCACGAGGTGTCTGACACTACTGTTGATGATGATCGTGACGATCGCAGGAGCTTGAAGGCACAGCCAAAATACAATTCGTAAAACAAGACAGGGAATAATAAAAAGGTTGAAGTGGCTAGTCACATTTGTGATTGATTTGAATCCATACGAATTACTACTAGAAAAATTAGAAGGTGAGAAATAAAGGTTATATATTGGGTTAAAGGTGGCAAAATAGTATTTCAAGGAAATGGGTAGCGTAGACTGTAGTACTTCTCAGAATAAGAAAGAGCTATAATAGAAGCTCAGTGTAAATATAAGAAGAATTACCTGAAAGGAATATAGCTACTACAAACGAGAGACAAGAAAGCAGTGGTTCCCTTTGTTGAAAAAGCGCTAAATGTCATGTTTGAGACAGTCACTGAAGATCATGTAAAGGTTATAAAGAGAAAACTGGATAAGGTATAAAAAGATCAGTGAATCCTGGTCCAGGGTGGCTAGAGAATATGTACTCATACTATAAGTGGCAAGGTTGGAATTGGCCTAGAATAGGACCGGTGTAACTTGGTTACTAAATGACCTGAAAGACACAGGAACGGAAGTAGCTAATAGTTCAGAAGCTGTGACAGTCGAACAATAAAACTGAGTGGATTTGCACAACAATATTTTCAGCAGATGAACATTACTATCAACGTGCGATAAACATTTCAGACTTATTGTTCAGTTGATGATGATATCTTTGGGACACCTGTCTCCAAGCATTGTGACACGTTATTTTTCTAAAGATATACATTGAAATATCACATCATTTGAGATTTTCAAATGACACCATCAGAGAATTATGGAAATATTACAATGCATTTGTTTATGTAACTTTGATATAATATAATAAGCTCATTTTTGTGATGTCTATTACGTTGTTAGACAGTGACAGCCATTATGAAATATATCAGTTTATCAATTTAACTATTCTATACCCGCAAGCAGAGCAGGGACAAGGGGCGGTTACGAGAAAGGAGATTGAGACAGATTATAGAGCTTGGAATTCAGCTAGGACAAAATTCAAAATTCTGAAAACGGAGGAAACCAGGAAATGCAGGGATTACTTATTGGGAACATGTACCTCGTTCAGTTCTATATATGTGACATATAATCACAGGTTGTGTATACTCGAATTTTTCAAAGAGAGAGGAGATGATATTAAGAATTGGCAAGGAGAGATATCCAAAAAGCCTGCGTTGCTGCAAGCTATCACTGTATCTAATAGAGTTTGTGAATTTGGCGCTCAGAAACTGATTAATCTGTACAAGGTATGTGAGGGAGAATCCACTAGGACGCTGAAAGTGAAACCACACCTGTTCATAAAAACAACTACCCTAGTTTGTTAAACATTTCACGTGTCCATTTTCCTGACAATGTATTACATGCCCGAGGAAACTTATGAAGAAAAAGACCCAATAATAAGGAGAGTAGAACAAACTTAAGTAATAGCAGACAATTATGAGAGCAAGTAATTAACGAATTCCCTAGAATTACACTAGAAATTATCCAGAGTTATTAAATCTAATTCACATGATTAACTCGATCCAGCTAAAAGAAAACATATTCTAGGTAAAGATGGCATGGGTTAAAGAAATTGTAAAATGATCGTGATAAAATTCTCAGAAGTGATAGGTCCATTGATAATCCTTGTTGCGTTAATGACAGTAATAAAACAATAAACAGTATAGACATAAACGGATTAAAAGTGTTTTGGTGAACGTACAACTACCAGTGAGAAAGATAGTTTCCTAGTTTCTTCATTACATCTGCATGAAGTAATAAACTTGACGATTAGTATATTTATTGGTAATACTGTGAATATGAGATGTCATTTCCGGTTAAATGACAGGAAGTGTAAGGGAGAGATGATACCTAATTTTGACTGCTGTTAATTAATGAGAAACTTTTTTTTATATATAAAAAACGATATTCGGATAAAATACTCATGGAAACAGTTAAAGATATCAAGGCCAAAAATATAGGTTTCTGAGGGAATCAAAATTTTAAAATTAATCTGGTGGCCGGCAAGAATAATAATTAATTTCTACATAGGCCGAGGTGTTGATATTTGGTTGATAAAACAGGTACAAATTCTAAATCCTATTAAAGAGGCAAAAATGTTCCTTAAAGAAAGTTTTGACCAAAGAACGAAAAGCCAGGTGTCCTGTGTCAGATAATGGTGAGATGGAATTTTGAAACTAATTTGGCGAATCCCACTGCAAAGGTGCTGGAATTGAGAAAAATGGATAACGACTAATCTATTTTAATAAAATAAAATTCAAAATTTTGATATTTTTGTTGAATGGTTATCGCCATAATGCAAGCAACAATATTTTCCCTGAGAAAGTGACCCTATATCGAGTAAGGAAGAATGCTTACTGTTGATTCAACTTTCAGATTTAAAAAAAAGAAAAAACAATGCGTTTGTAGCAATCGTTGATTTTTATTAGATGATAGATTAACGAGCTGCCTGATCGCACACTAGGAATAGTGGGTACAGGCAACCCACCAAAGAGTGGGGACTGTAGGCGGAGTAATTCCTACAACTATCACCGGAGAGAAAGTGGAGGTATCAATAATTGGGAAATAATTAATTTCTCAGGATCAAAATGAATGAAGATAAAAGGTGGGGGAAATATCAATTTCCTCAAAGGCATCACATATTATTTTCAGTTTTTGGCAGGCAGCAATAAATCCGAATGTGCGAAGCGAATTAAGAAAGCAACAGAAGACCAGAGGTGAAAAGAGAAGACAATGAATGTAAATATCTACCGAAGCGACTCTCTGACATCATACTTAAACCAAAATTACCAAACATGCTAAACCAACTTCTTTAAAACCGCAAGCCAAACAGTTTCGGCTTATAAAAAGTCGCGTCGATTTAGGAACGAATTATGTCGACATGCACCTGCATGCTAACAAATACAAACAAATATTTTTCCGCAGTATTCAATATAAAAGTAGTGAGATATGTTCTTTTATATTACTTCTTGCGTTATATTTTGTCGTGCGCCTTTCCTCTAAAAAAGCTCAAGAAATTAATATCTTCTGCGAATCGATACGGGTCTTCTTGCCATTAAGCTAATCATAATGTACGTTAAGACAAGTCAGAGTTGAATAAATCACGCCATTAATCAGCCACAAAAAAGCACAATTATCTGACGGAAAGGATCATTTTAAACAATATCTCACCTAAATGCTCATCAATTTCTATTGCTTGCTAACTTTACTGAAATATATAAACAAAGATTTCTTCTGTCTCACATTCTTTGCATAGTACTTTGTAGGTTCATAACCAATGACATTGGCTAAGTGAAGGATGTGATCTTTTACTGATTTTACTAGATAAATCAAAATATAATTATTGACGCAAAGATTAAATGATAAAGTTCTTAGCAGAATATTGACTCTGTATGTTAAAATTATGTTTTGAGTTTATTGGATAAAAAGTGCAGCAGATATTGAGCTGATTTTTGTTGACCCGAATTCACCAAAGAGTAAGGCTTTAAGTTTTTAGGTACTACATTTCCTTATGACATATTTTGTATTTATTGGGTGCAAGTATTGAGCATGTTGAGATGATGCTAACAATAGTTTCAATAGATTAGTCATGGAAACTATATTTCTCTTCGGATCTATAATAAAATACATGATAGTTGCAAGTAAAAGCGATTTGCCATACGCAGCAAGATCAAAGTCTTTCGAGATAGAGCTTAGTGAAGAATTCATAGCCATTTGTGGGTTGCGAAATGATTGGTATAAGCGTATTTATTTTGGATGAGTAAGTAGCTACATAGAGGCTTGTGCCACTTGTGTCTTGTTTTCTATTTGTTTTGGACAAGCTTTTCCAATTAATGTCAAACGTTTTTGTTGCTTTTTCGGCAGTTGTACTCCTTTTGCTCTCTTGTTTTTACTCCTAATCCGAATATCTTTGAAAATTTATGGTTTTCTTTTGATAGAGAATCCATCATTTAATTTCACTTCTTTCTGTCATTTAATTTTCATTTAATAATATCAAATATTATATAATTGCAAGTTTCATAAAAAAAAAATTGATTTTGTGTGAGACAATTCTAGTTGAATCATTCATTTATAACAGTGATAAACACCGACCTAATCGGCTGACTTAGGTATGTTCATTTTAATGAAAGTGAAGATTTTAACAATTTTTTCTCAATTTTCTTTCGTTTTTTTAAAGTTACAAATTATAATTTTGACACTATAAATTTCAACAGAGACTGCAGTATGTTATTTGATTTTTCGAAATTAATCCTTTTTCCAACTTCACACGCATTCGTCTGAAAATATTTTACTTGACATTTTATGTAACTCCGAATTTTGAAGTCCATTAAGCACATATTTCTATGTACATTCTTTGGTTAGTTCACTAATCACTATATTTACATCAAAAATATATTCTCATCATTAAGAAAATTTCCTCATAAGGATGTAGTTTTTCAAATGTCTTTTGACCAGAATTAACTCCTAAATTATTTCTGAAAATTTTCCCGGTCGTTAAATCTATTTAAATTCAATGATATATATTACATATAAATTTAATTGACAGATATAAAATAGAAGATTTCTACTTATAACAATTATCCTGTATTGTATTAACTTTTTGACAACTGTTTTAAAAAGAGTATACAATGAGTATACTTGAAAATTTCCACCTTTGATGTTCAGTGTTTATTGAGGAAAGCTTCTTCAAAATGCAAAAATAAGGGATTTGTCGTCTAGAATCACATATATCGTGACAGTTTGTCGTCTAGAATCACATATATCGTGACAGTTTGTCGTCTAGAATCACATATATCGTGACAGTTTGTCGTCTAGAATCACATATATCGTGACAGTTTATTCAGCCTTCGAAAATCATCTGTCTCTTCTATAAATACTTTCATGGCTTCTGCTCGGATGAGCTTAAGTCACTGATGCCTCCTCAACAGGTGTTTACCCGTTCAACCAGACTGGCAACTGGGTCCCACCCATTCACAGTCAGGTTAGCCAAACGCAGACGACAATTCTACTCCTGCAGCTTCCTCTCTCGTACTTCCCGCCTGTGGAACTCACTCCCGTATTCTTGCTTTCCTGACGGCTACGACCTCCAGAAATTTAAAAGCAAAGTTAATACTCACCTACTAACCACTGGCCTCTAGCTCTCTCCCCTCCCCTGTATAACCTTCCCTTTCTCTCCGCCCATGTACCTGAGAAAGCAGGTGCAATGGCACCTGCTTTCTCAGCTTTCTATTGTTCCTTTCTAACTAGCTTGTACTCCTCACTCTTTTCTAATTAATCTTTTTACATTTATGTAACCCCCTGCACATCAGTGGCGTTTCTGCCTTGCTCGAGGTGAAATGATTAAAAAAAAAAAAAAAAAAAAAATAGATTCGTCAACTTTGCCGTGTTTTATGTTGTTTCTAGTTAGTTGTCTTTCCGACATATTTGCCACATATTTATTTTTCCTTTATATGGATAGATTATATTTGAATAATATATTCACATTACAGAATTTTACCTTCCTTGTAAATAAGCATAATAGTATTGAAGCTAGAATATGTTTTATTTCATAATTCCAGTTTATGGAATTTACAGCTTTATATCTTTTAGAATATTATTTATTTTGCGTTTTATGAATACCTTTTCTGTCTATGTAGATGATTTATTCATTAAAGAAATGCCAAAAAACATTTAAATCGATGTCTATATCTATATGCAATGCATTTCTGGCTAAGATTTTAAAGTTTCTATCTGCTAGCCATTTACATTGTCTCTCGTATTTTTCACTCACTATATTATCTCACATGTTTAGCTTTTCAATTCCGATTTCTTTTGTTTCTTTTCTTTCTTCCTTTTCTTTATATTTACAAATATACAATTGTTTTTTTAATGCAAAAATGATATGAGTACAAAAACCGCCGTAAATGATGTCAATATATGTCTGCAATTCACTTCCGAATTAAATTGAAAATTTCTCTCTCTTAGCCCTTTCCATTGACTCTTCTTTCTTTTTACTTTCTAACTCATTTTTTTTTCTTCAATTTCTATTACATCTGTATTAAAAATGTTAACAAACTGAGTGAAGAAAAGATCAGTTGAAACCGAATGGCATTGAACGGCATCTTTTCATGTGTAAACAGATGCTTCAAAGGCAGAAAAAGAAAGATTTTTAGCATCGTATCGTGACCAGCAATTAAAAGTTGATACACTACTATAAGTTTAAACTTAGATGATCTTTGTATAAGTCCATACATGCATCACCATAGGCGGCAAATCGAATGCTCGATGTTCGAATTTATGCTCTGCGTTTGGTGGGATCATCATGGTGTATTTAATCATAAGCTTCTCAAAGAAACCGAAATCATCATGAGAGATCGCTATTAATAACGATTAATGCTTATGAGGCGAATACTCGAAGAAAACCGGCTTCTATACGTGACAAAACAAATTAATTTTGCAACGCTAGGCAACATGTAATAAAACAGGAGAAATCCTTCTTCCAAAAGTTCAAATGCTAAGTTCTATCCTACCCGTAAGATTAACCAGACATTGCTCTTTACGATTATCACTTGTTTCAGACGATGGCGCATGGTCAAGCTGAGAAGAATTCTCTTTCTTTTGGAAACAAAAAAAATGGTCGATTTGTGTTTGTGCTAAAAAACATGTTTATCCTCACAGGAAATCAAATTATGCCAGAAAGATGGAAAAATGTGAGCCTTGCTAGAAACAATATATCCTGTAAGATTAATCTTATTAAGCTTTGTAAATGAAATCTTACTTTTCATGAAAAATATGGGGACATTATTCAGGGTTGTAATACAAGATTCCGTCAAAACGACAATACATACAAATCATACAGAAAATAAAAAAGTACACTATATATATTAACAAAAACACAACGACAACGCTATTGTCTTGATACACACATACAAACACACACTCACACAGACAAACACACACACACAAACACACAAACACACATACACACACACACAAGTTATACGAGGTATCAAGAAGTGGGTAAGAGAGGGGTGAGAATATTGATGTTATGAAAGTGGATTGGACAGAGAAAAGAGCATGAGAAAAAGTATGTGTATTAGTCATATAGGAGATGACTATTTAATTACACTTAATTTTTTTAAGGTTGTAGCTATCGTGGAAGCAAGCATACAGAAGTGAATTCTACACACAGGAAGAGTTAGAAAAGAAGCCGGAAGTGTAGAACTGCGGTTGCATTTTATTGCCTTCACTGTTAAAAAAAGGATCAAGTTTTTAGTGGAGTAGCTCGAGTAAAATAATTTATATGGGGTACCAGTGTGCTATGTCCATCAAAGCAGAAACCCTGAAATTATTTGTCGAAGAGACACAGGGAAGCCACATAGCGCCAGTAAGAACGTGACTGCAGCTAAGCTGCCAAGTTGGGATCGATCATATTACAGATTCTTCGTTGTATTTTCTCAAGAACCCCAAGGCACATATCAAGAGAACTCTAGCAGATGTGGCAGCAGTATTTAATAAACGGGTAGATTTATATATGTGCAGAATGAATTCAGACTGGTAAAACATCAGCGGCGAGGTTTGCTTTGTCAGCCACAGTTAGACTTTTGATTGAGGCGAGAGTAAATGGTGGTGTCTTCAGCGTACTTCGGCCTATTAGATTTGCTTACATTGGTGAGATGATTAATGAAGATCAGCTAAAGCTTAAAACGTAGAAGAGAGTCTTGATGTTCATCTGCGTTTGTATAATAGTATCGGGAGGTATGTCCGTTCAATACTACCTTCATTGTGCGATTTGATAGTGATGACTGGATTATGTCAAACAATCATCTAGTTATAAGATAGCTCTGCAATTTGTGTAAAAGGCAAGCATGCTAGTCTCTGTCAAACATTTGGAGAAAATTAGGGCAACATTACGAGTTTCGCTGTTCTTGTCAAGAGCTTGGTATATATACTCAATTATGGTGGTTAGTATATCAGCAGTAGACCTGGTGAAGCAGAAACCATAATAGTTTTCAGAGCAGAGACTCTGGGCAGTGAGGTGCTGAAGCACCATGGCGTGGATAATGTCTTCGAACACTTAGCAAAAATTTGGTAGAAATCTGTTATGGCGATAATTAGCGGGGTCCAAGGATTCTAAGGTATTCTTAATTATAGGATCAACAGAAGAGGACTTCCAATAGGAAGAAAATTAAGAAGAAGATATACACTAGTTATAGATTTTAAAGACGGCAGAACAGAGTTCAGGGGCACACATCTTTAGGACTATGATTGGGATTCCGTCTCCTCCGCTGGCCTTACGGGGTCAAGATTTGAAATTACGTTAGAGACCAGCGAGTAGGTAATGTGGACATCATTCAGTTTGGTCTCAGTTCTAGGTGAGAAGTCGATTACAGATACCCCAGACGAATCCAATATTGTGTTGGTGGAGAATATGCGAATAAAGCACTCAGCATTTTCCGCTGAAAAGCTGGGACCTCAAAATAATTGATTAGATGGGAGGCTTGAGGGTTTACTGATATTTAGTACACTTTTACAAAGTCACCAATAGTTTTTGGAGCCGAATGAAAATACTGAAACATGAAAATTAGCATTAAGAAACAGCAGAGTGTCAAACAAGCTTGAATACACAAACAAAAATAAATAAAACAAAAAAGAAATATAATCTGGTGCAACCCACCATATAATGTTAGTACAAAACTATAATTGGAAAGTAATTTTCAACATTATCAAAAAAAGTTTCCCCAAACAAGAATTTATCAGATACAATCAAATGAAACACAATCAAAATCAGTTAAAACTACATGGAGAGCATAACAAATGCAATAAGAATATTCAACAAAACCACAAACAACAACATCATTAATACCGAAACAATAAAGCTTCACACTTAACAATAAATGTTTAACCAACAACTTAATATATAATGTCTTCGTAACAAGCAATATTAACACAGAAGAAAGATATACAAAGTAGCCAGAGAAACAATCTTAAAAAGGACTTACCAACTTCAACAGATCATTCAATGTAAAAAGATGCAAAAACAATGCAACACAATCGAAACATACACTCAATAAAAACAAAATATTATCACCGTCAAAATCAAATTAGACATTAAAAAAGAGCATCTTTCATACAATATCAATAGCAGAAACTGCAAAATATTTCACAATATCTAAACTGTGTGTAGTTTTCAATATATATATATATATATATGGCAGACTTTGAAAACGTTCATTCTGTAATGAATTAGAATACTCTAACTACTGGCGTATGTTTACATGGTATATCACATGCTGTAATCCGCCTTCTCCTACCATAGCGCAAAGGTAGAATCGCCGACACGGTCTATCCTGGGTAAAAATCAATCAGATGTCTAACCGTACTGATGAGCTGTGATAGAGTGAAACAGATTTGTCTATGGATGAATATGTATATATATATATATATATATATATATATATATATAATCGGAATGCACTAATATTACGCTACATAGAATTAATTCTTCATTCTATCTATCTATTTCGCGACATAGTTCAAAATGTTTGTAATATTCACCACATTCACGCACCATTAAATTAGTTCTTATGTGTTTATTTAACTTTAGTATAAGTTATAGGTTATTGTCAAAATACTTAACACTTAATATCTATCTGCCTCTATAAAACTCAGAAGTTTTAGGTTTATATATATTAACTCGTATATTAATGGTACATATAGAATTATACGATCATACACACAGTTACACACACACATACACACACATATATGTATGCATTACTTGACTAATGTATCTATAGAATATATGGAAATATATTTATGTATGTGCTAAGCATTTTCAAATAAAAAGAGGAAGCTCAAACATACTAGATTATGACTAGATTCATGTCAAACTTGTAGACATTTCAAATGTTGTATACTGCTTATTAATTTATTTTCCAGTTAGAAGAAATACAAAAACATCAATTATAAGTAACAACTCCCAGAAGTCTAAATTGATATCTTACTTCCTTATTTGTGGTTCTCTCCGTTGGAAAAGCGCTTCAGAAACTTACCCGAGGACATCGCTACAATTTGTATGTAAATACACCTCCATGAAACCCAATCATTAAAAACCATTTGAGTAAATGTTGGTATATACAATATAGCCGAACCGCCGTCCAATTATATATTAAAAAGTTTTTCTAATTTGCAAGAATTTTCGCAGCAGCATGAATGTGAATATGTCTTGGCAGCTATTTCTTTGTAATAGGATGAACTCCAGGCAATACATCTTCGACAACTCAGGATATTTCTTTATTTGTTTCTTTTAAGGTGACAATATTTTTCTTCCTGTAGAGGAACAAAATAAATGTTTTATCGATTTAACATTTTTTTTAAATTTTCGATACTTGACATTATGATACTGGAACGGAAAATTAAATTATACATAATTTGCGCAAGGTGGATGTTAAAGGTACACAATTGATTTAGCCCAGTAGTTAGCAATGTGAATCAAACTGTTGAGAGTGGTTATACAATTCCCGGTAAAATATTGGAATTAGTAATAAAAGAATGTTCGAACACGAAGTGATAAAGCAAACACTAAGCTTATCTGTAATTTAATACTCTTTTCATGATTAGTGATAGAAGCTGGATTATGAATCTTATGTCTAAAGTATATTTATATGACGGATTTAATTTTGTATTAATGGTTTATCTTTCATGCTTATTAAACTATCATATATGGAAAATTACGCGCATGAAAAGTAATATTCTTAAGATTATAATAAATCTGGAAATGATCAGGATAAGATATTCAAGTGAAGTAAAAAATGAAGTACTTTTTTATTTAGAATTTTGTAGCAAAAATAATTCAATATTTCTATGGCAAATATTCTGATGATCATTTTTCTCTTTTTTTTCCTTTTGCCCAGTTCACGGGAATTTCAGTGCATTCACTTACGCGCAAATACCCCTAGGAAAGGTATTAATCCGTATCTTCCTTCCAGTTATGGGTTGAATAACAGGACAGATTGGGTTCTATAGCCTTGGCTGGCAACCAGTCTACCGCAGAAAGCAATGGCAACCTACTGCGGGATAATATTCTACCCAGTCAGTCATGTCTCAAAAGAGACAAGATCGCCCAAGCGTGTTTCACGTATGGCACTTAACTGACTGATTAGATTGACACCCAGGTTTTACCCTTTTGCAATTAAAATAGCTACAAGTCAACCATCCGTCCGTGCATGGAGTACTACTGCCATTTATGGTCAGGTGCCCCTGCCGTTCTCCTCAATGTTCTTGACAAGCTCCAAAGGAGAGTCTGTAATGTGATAGGTACTGATCTGGCGACTCGACTGCAGCCACTTTCCCATCATCGAAATGTGGCCTCCCTCTGTCTCTTCTATAAATACTTTCATGGCTTCTGCTCGGATGAGCTTAAGTCACTGATGCCTCCTCAACAGATGTTTACCCGTGCAACCAGACTGGCAACTGGGTCCCACCCATTCACAGTCAGGTTAGCCAAATGCAAACGACAATTCTACTCCTGCAGCTTCCTCTCTCGCACTTCCCGCCTGTGGAACTCACTCCCGTATTCTTGATTTCCTGACGGCTACAACCTCCAGAAATTTAAATGCAAAGTTAATACTCATCTACTAACCACTGAACTCTAGCTCTCTCCCCTCTCCTGTATAACCTTCCCTTTCTCTCCATCTATGTATCTGTCATCGCACCTGCTCTCTCAGCTTTCTATTGTTCCTTTCTAACTAGTTTGTACTCCTCACTCTTTTCTAATTAATCTTTTTACATTTATGTAACCCCCTGCACATCAGTGGCGTTTCCGCCTTGCTCGGGGTGAAATGATTAAAAAAAAAATAAAATAAAGTAAAATAAAACAGCCACTTCTACTCAAATAATTTCTTTCCACGCACTTCATGTATGACGATTTCTCATTCATTTACTCTTTCCATGATATTTAAAATCTCCAAAAAATTAAATGCAACATTAATTGCTTTCTTTTATCTTTTGGAATCCCATTCATCTTGATACTTTTTTCAATACCCCTGTACTCAATGTATTTCCTCACTGTAAACAACTGCTTACTAGTGGTGGTCCAGCCTTGCTTGAGATGAAATGATTAAAATAACAATAATAAATATAGAATAGATTTACGATGTGTAGGTTAATCCGCATCATTTAAAAATACATTTATCAATTTCGACTTCACAACAACTCTGATTGTCTGCTTGCTCTTATCAACTACCCTGGCAATCCAGTACACAGGAAAGACTTGAGGTCGTATTTTGACCTACTGTCACACATATTTAAAACTCGCTGACAGATATTTTGGCTGGCATTACTTAAAAAACTTTGGAAATAAATTTGCTTATTTTATGAACAAAAGGATTTTGCACCCAATAGAACCTTGTATCTGCATTTTCCACTTATTTAACAATTCCAGTACTTTTCTCCGTAAAATAATTATATTCTCAAATTTTAGAGAAATCTTAAAAATCGCATAAGATTAATATCAGCCATCTGAAAATAATGGTAATTCTGTGTGATTCTAGGTTAGAGTTGGTAGTAAAAACAAGGAAAGAATTATAGGCATATCACTCAAAAGTGCCTCAATTCAATGTTAGGCATGTATAATACGGATCGTTTAAAATAATATTTATAGGAGAATTTAATGTCACAGCATTCAACCGTATCAGCAGAGGATTTTACACATAAAACTGATTAATGTTTTGAGAATAGAGTATTTGCATTTATTTAATTTCGGGAAGTAATAATTGTTAGAGGCTATGCCTCGCCTCATTCTCTCGGCAAACAGGCATTTTGCATCCTCAAGGACTCGTTTTTATTTATTACGAGCAGCAATGAATAAACACATTTCCTGACGAGAGCTGTTAGCTGTTATACTGGTATATATCCAAAAAGATTATTCATGGGTACTGTAGTAATCGAGCGTTTTGGTGGTAAATATGGAGAGGATTGTGGTTTCACCTGATATTTTCATGAAGAGATGAAAGCATCACTGACCGTTTTGACACAAGAAGAAACCTCAATACCGCATTTTTTATTGGGTTATTGAAAATGTCAGTCAATGTTTTGTCACAATGTCAACCACGGAATTAATCGCAGTTAGGACGCTGGTAAGTGAGGAACATCTTATGAGTTGAAGATCTTGTTTAATAGACAATTTGTACAAAATATCAATAGCTACCACACAGTTGCGAGTGTTCAAAAGAGAGCAGTATAGGCTAGAGGGAGAAAAGGGGGTAACAAATAAATATGATTGAGTATTGTGTTGTTTAGTTTTACTAGGTAAACTCACAAGGAATTTCACGACTTGAGTAAGGAAGAATGCAATAGAAACATTTAGTGTCAGAATTCTTAGCTTCGTGCAAATTAAGAACAAAATCGAAAGCCTCCTCGCTATGCGTATTTAAACCCCTATTCTATTGTTTCTTTCCTAGATTAAATTGTTATATTGTTTCAAAGACGCAACTATATACACTTAGTTTTAAGAAACACACTTAGCGAAAGTGATAAACTCGTTTAATCATTTAAATCACAAAAGCACCTAATTTCAGAAGCATTATTTGAGATTGTTTTTAGAGGTTAAGTGATCGAGCTCTTAATAGGTTCGTGTTTGCTGACCTCTTCAGATATCGTGTGAAACCATTACATTTCATACACTTTCTTACCGCGTTATTGAACAGCTACAGGAACGAAAGGAAAAATTAATGTTATTCTACAACATAAGTGAAGTCGGAAATGAAAGTGATGTTACCTGTATACTTACTGAAGCTTCAATATTATTTATTCATTTGAAAATCTATGATATCTTATTGTAGATTAAAACTAAAAAAATTGTATTAGAAACAAATATTATGATTCATCACAATCTGACAACATAAGATACACAGATGATATTGTGTTGATAGCAGACACAACAAGGAAACTACAAGACCTCCTAAACGAGGTAGCTGAGGAAAGAGAAAGAAATGAATACAAATAAACTAAAAGAGAAATGAATGCAGGGTCATCATGAAACAGAGCACTCTAAAATGCCAATTGCATGTTGGGGATAATAAAATCAAGCAGGTACAAAAAATTAAATAACTGGTAAGCGTTCTAACCAATTATGGAGAGTGCGAAGAAAGAGAAAGGAATGAATACAAATAAAATAAAAGAGAAACGAATGCATGGTCATCAAGAAA
The DNA here is from genome assembly GCA_037127315.1 of Ascarosepion bandense. Lineage (NCBI taxonomy): Eukaryota > Metazoa > Mollusca > Cephalopoda > Sepiida > Sepiidae > Ascarosepion > Ascarosepion bandense. Next base: position 2,530,485 of record JBBBDQ010000253.1, read on the forward strand.
CAGAGCTCCCCAAAATGCCATTTACATGTGGCGGATAGTAAAATCAAGCAGGTGCAAAATTTAAATACCTGGGAAGCGTTCTAATAGATTATGGAGAGTGTGAAGAAAGAGAAAGAAATGAATACAAATAAACTAAAAGAGAAACGAATATATGGTCATCAAGATACACAGGACCCCAAAATGCCAATTACATGTGTTCTAACAGATTATGGAGAGTGGGACACTGAGATCCGAAGGCGAATATGCATGGCGAGGAAGGCATTCCAGAAAGCTGAGTAGAGTATTTAAAGATGAAGTCAATTGAAATAGAAAAAGAAAAAGGAAAAACATATATATAAATAGGATAGAAAAAAGAAAGAAAATGACAAGATTTCTTAAATTATTTTTATTTTCATCTTCTTTTCTTTATTCAATTCTATTCTTTTCTTCTCATTTTTTTCACTTTTCTTTTTTTTCTTTTACTTTTTTTTTCTTTTTTTTCTTTTTCTAATTCACTTGACTTCGTCTAGATGAATACGAAACATTCATTGTTGTATGAAATTGGTCTGTCGAGCGGCTGGAGCCACGAAATATATTACCAATAGATTTCTAAAAGTATCTATGTTTGTTTCTTGATTATCATAGTCTGTTAATTTTAACAATAAATTTTAACATTGTTTTCTCTTTGGAGCCTTTCACTATTAGATGTTGCTTTACCTATTTCAATGATTCTACTTTATATATATATATATATATATATATATATATATATATATATATATATATATATATATATATTCTTACATACGCACTGAGCATATTTATCTATTTATATGTATCAGTACTATAAAAGTAATACACACATGAACACACACACACACACACACACACACACACACACACACATATATATATATATATATATATATATATATAGTTAAAAATAAATTATAAAAATTTATATGTGGAATAACATATAAATCAATCTGGCTTCTATGGCAATTATAAATTAAGGTAGAGCAAAGTGTCTCATAGAGCTTGTTATAGAAGCTCACCTAACTCCAGCTTCATATTAAAATTTTATAATTTATTTTTAACTACATTTCTACAAGAAATGTCAATGAGGAAAGTATTTGGCGTGAGGATTTAATTAAAATTCGATACGGGCAAAAGATTCCGCTAAGAACTTCTCATATCACCTAAGAATTTCGGCAACAGATTTCGTCAGGAACACTTGTGGCATGAAAGACATAAGTTCTGGTATTTGCATTTTAAATTCTTCCAAAATTATTTGGTATAGCAGATTTAACAAACACCCAGGAAAATCAGGATCCTGTCTGGTCGCTCACACATAAAACAGAAAGACACATTTCAATCACCCTTTTATCTTGGTAATTATTTATCAGTTTGACAATAATTCTGTTTTATTTGTTAGTGCATGGTCACCTGATACGTCATGCTCTCCATGGACCGAATCCTAAAAAAAAGAAACAGAAAATGTTCTTTGAGTAATCATTCTCAGGGCAATTTTCTTTTACTTTCCTTATGATGTGCAGGGTCATACATCTTTCTATTCCGTTTGATGTACGTGAATGTAAAATAAATACAAAACTTAATACAAATGACTCTATTAGTAAAGAGTGCATAAAGATTTTATGTCGAACCTGTGATTGAGTAGTTCGTATGCATTATTTTCATTTTAGTTTCTCTTCGAATATAGCTTAGGTGTACTTTTCTGAAAACAACTGAGAGCATCGATCGCCTCTTTTGTTAAGGACACTTGTATAATTTTCTATATTTTTTGTAATAAATATATTGCTAATTCTTAATACATTTTCTAAATATTTATTGTAGAGATAAACACGAAATTACGCTCATCTGAAATCTGTTAAGTCAGCTGTGTTTATTTTCATTTAAATAGCTATGAATTTACCTTGCAGTTTAGAAAAAATATAGCACGATACATTTTTTATTTACTGAGATATAAATGTATTTAGAATGGAACCGTATGAAAACTACTGAGTTATTTTTGGAATTTAGAAGCAGCTATTCAAAAATATAAATATTGCAATGTCAATTGTATTTATTTAAAATATATTCGAGTTATATCATTTTATTTACATAAATTGTTTTCCTTTCAATTGAAAATATCTGTTATACACAAAAATATACGATCACTATATGAAAACATTTGATGCCTTCAATGGACTTATAATAAAATAATATCAAATTAAAGTTATCAGAAAAGTGTACATAAATGTTTTATCTATTTCGTTTGTCCCTTTTTTATCCAAAAAACAGAAAGTATGACTGATCTCAGTAAAACATCTATATGAGACATCGTTGATTCAATAGCGAAATCCACTGCTAGGAAGGTTGGATCACTGTATCGGGCGGGGATGTCTTTTTCCGCCTGAATACATCTTATACATAAACAAATAAATCATCCACCGAGCATGGAATACTGCTGTCATATATGGTCAGGCGCTCTCGCTGTTCATGTCAGTGTTCTTGACAGGCTCCAAAGAAGAATTAGTAATATTATAACGACTTGGCGATTCGACTCCAGCCACTTTCTCACCGACGTAATATGGATTCCCTTTGTCTGTTCTAAAAATATTTTCATGGCTTCTGCTCCAACGAACTTAAGTCAATGTTGCCCATGCTATATGAGTTTACTTGTGCAAACTGATTGGCAACTATGTACCACGCATTCACAGTTAGACCAACCAAATACAGACGACAATTCTACTCTGACAACTTCTTTTCTCGTACTTCCCGCCTGTAGAATTTTGTTCCATATTCTTGCTTTATTGACAGCTACAACCTTCAGGAATTTAAATGCAATGCCAATACCCATCTCTTAACCACTTGACTCCAGTTCTTTCTACATCACTCTCTATATATTTTCCTTTCTTTCTCCGTTTGAGCAGTCATCACACCTGTATTCTCATCCTTCTCTCGCTCTTTTCTCTGATACCTCCTGTAACTGGTTCTTCTTTCTCTTTACTCCCCTGCTATCTAATCTTTCTATCTTATATAGCCCCTGCGCATCAGTGGCGATACCGCCTTACTTAAGGTGAAACGACTTTAAAACATATTTCTAACGGACAATATATCTATCAGATAATTTCAGTAATGTTTTTTAAATAACAGTATCCCCGTAACAGTTTTAAATATTTCAAATGTTATATTCTTTCTTTCTTTCTTTCATTTTTTCGGACAGAAACTAAGAAGGTTATGTACGTACATTCTGTTTTTGAACGCGCTTAAAACAGAATAATTAATTTAGTTGAAGGGAGTAACCGTTGCAGTAACAAAGTAAAGAGGAACAAGAATAAATCTAATAACATCTTTCTTTTTGTGTTGTTCACATTAGTTGAATTCGTAAATGTTTACTCTTTTGAAATGAAGTAGTCACACACACACAAACCCACACACACACACACACACACCCCCCCCCCAAACCCCCCCACACACACCCACACACATATATATATATATATATATACTCTAGAAAAGGGTCTGAAATGAAGCATTGTTTTGGCTGCGAAATATGTATTACCCATGAAATAGCTGAATATTTATTTTTTTTATAAATAATATCATTCTGTTAAATTAAATGAATAAATTTAAAATGGAGTTCTTGGAGTTCGTTTCTATTGGAATTTACCTGAATTAAATACCAGATATTCTACGCTATATATATATATATAATGGACAGCCAACAAACTGAATCCACTGCTGTTCAAAGTCTTCATTCATATGAAGAATGGATAATCACCGTTAAGTTGTTATTCATTCCTAGAAATTCCACATACCTTCCTTGCAGTCGTTTAACAACATATTTGTGTATAATTTGTGCAACGTTCACCAACACCTTTCTTCATTTTATTATCTGTATTCTCCCATGTGTCTTAATTACTTCAATTTTGTCGTTTAATCTATATTATGATCTATTTTATTCTAGTCTCTTCTCTCTACATTGAATCATTTATATATTCTGGAGATTTCGATTGAATTGCCCTTTCCATTGTGCGTTTTTCTATTGTTAATTTTTATGTATTCCTCAGTTTCAACGTGCCGCTTTCAGGATAGATTTTACGATTTCACGCATTCTATCATCGTTCAGCTATTGACTCACAATTTGATCAAATACTTTTAACCCTATATTTTATTCATGGTAATTGTATTTTAAATGTGTTTAACAGTGGTTTGTAGATAATTTGCTTCCTCTTTTTATTCTCTTTTATTTTTATCTTTTTTTTTTACATTTTGAACCTCGTATATTTTTTTTACTTCTGTTCCAAAATGAAATATACGTATTCTTGGGGCATTTCGAATTTGAAATTCATTAACTTCTTTGATACTAATATCGCCAATAAAAGAAAAACGTTTAAATAATCTAGGTTTATCTCAGATTCCGTCATATTTCATTTTCTAACAGATATTTTTAAATAGATATGTTTTATTTGAGATTATACCGTTCCTCCATATGTCTGTTCTCTTTTAAATAACTGCAGCAATATGAATAGATTAAAAGATTCCTTATCTATTTCTGGAAGGATGATTTAACATTGACTGATGCATCATGATCAAGCAATTAATAATTGCATGAACTTAAATAACGAGTCCATAATCAATGATATTTGAGAATTAAATGCCTAATATACGTTGAAATATATCATTCGTTTTTTATTGTATTTATTTTTGAAAAAAAACATGTTTGATTACTTTCAGTACCAAATATTACATCTTTACGTTCGTATATAGATGTTTGATGTGCTGCAATGCATATCGTCTCGGAACGAGAAAGCAGAGAGTCGAGTTCGAATTCCAGTTTATATCGTTCCTTTCACATTGAAAATTTGTTAATCCATTATATCTCCCTCCAATTACGAGTTAAATAGCAGGAAGAATTGGGTCATGTAGCCTTTGTTGGCAACCTGTCTTCCATTATTAATTCGTAGTTTCTTATTACAGATATATTGTAAATATATCTAAATCCTCACATATGTGTTTATTGTATGCATCAAAATGGCAAAAAAAAATTGTGTATTTGTATGTAAAAAGTAAATAAGTAATATATTCATAATCAAAAAATGTTATTATAATGCTAATGGCTAAATTAAATAATAAACACGCAGGTATGAACATAAATAAATGTGTGCGAATACGCACACATACATACAGTGCAAATCTATGATCGCCTACGGGCACGACATATAAAGAAATAGTGTCCCGCTTTTCCATGATAGCTACATTCGGCATAATTAGAGAAACAATAAATAAATGTTAATGTTTAAATAATGAAAGTATTATATAATCCGAAATTAATGTATTATTCTATAACTATACTATTAGTGCATGCAACGAACTGTTTTGAATTGTCGTTGACATATGTTATCGTTTAATTAATGCAAGAAAACCGAAAGACCGAGTAGTTGGAGTATAGAAATTAACCTAGATATCAAGGATCTTAATTTTCCCCATAGTGTCTCTCCAAAACTTTGCTTTACGATCCAAGTGCTCAAACCCATCAAGTATATCTAGCGCTGATTTCCCCTGTCTCTCTTTCACTCTACCCTTCTTGTAAGTATTAGATTCTCCAAACACTCCCTCCCCGAAAACATAGCTCTTTATTGTTGATGCTAAGCATACGTTTCTTTTCCGTTGTCTTCATCTCAAAACTTTCTCATATGATCGGTTAATATTATCCTCTACATCATTCTGTAAATCCTCATTTTTGTTGCTATGAGTCCTTTATTAATCTTTCAGGCAAATGTCCAGCATTCACTGGCATATAGATAAAACATTATTGCATTAAACTAGATCTTTATGTCTCAATATTCTCCTTAGAAGGATGTGCGTTGTGGTGCAGTGGATATGGCTCGGAACGAGAAATCGGGGAGCAGAGTTCGAATTCCAGTTGAATTCATTACATTCACTTACGCTCAAATACACTTAGGAAAGGTATTAATCCGTCTCTTCCCTCCAGTTATGGGCTAAATAACAGGACACATTGGGTTCTATAGCCTTGGCTGGCAACCAGTATAGCGCAGATAGCAATGGCAACCTACTGCGGGATTATCTTCTGCCCAGTCAGTCATGTCTCTTTCGAGACGTGATCGCCCAAGCGTGTACCGCGTATGGCACTTAACTGACTGACTAATTTGATTATTGATTCAAACTAATTATTTTCTCAAACTTTAACCCCAAATATAGCCTTACTCAAGTTTTTACCCTGCCTTTTATTACCTAACCATAACCAGAAAATTGTAATATTTCCTTATAGTACACTTTTTACATACATCACATAAAATGCCAGTGTCAAAATATCGTAAACCATATTCAACAATTAGCCAGATAAAGGTACTGATAATTCTGTTATATATCACTGTGAAAAATTCAAATTCTGAATGGTTTCCTTGCTACACCTTTACACTAATATATTTTTAAAATATACAAATTGCTTTCTTCTTCCAACGTATGGGATAAAATTTTCAATTAATTCTGTTTACAGCAATTTTAGCAATTTGCTTGTCCAAGAAACTACACCGGCTAAATGTTATTTAATGAGTATAGGACACTATTTGGTATAGGGAATCTTATTTGTTTAAGATACGAGAAATATGAGCATGTGTCTAAAATTTTTGTTGTTATCACATATTTTCGTGATTACAGTCTTTGTATTTTGTTCATTTTTTGTTTTTCCTATCATCTCATAGAGCAATTGGGTTTCCTTGTCAGAGTCCATCTCTAATACAATTTTTATTTTATGGACGTTACTTTCCTTTGACTTTAATTATCGAGCAGTATCTACGAAGCAAAACTTCTGTCAAGGCACCAATTTATAATCTGGAATACTGGCTGAATTCTTCGAATCATTAATGCTAGTTAGAAGATGAAGGGAATAGACCACTTCTTGATATTGTCTCTCTGTCCATTCCTATTTCATGAGGTTTGCAACAACAAGTGCCCATTTACTTTCGTTCAATTGACTGATATATTCTGTCTATCATTATATGCGTATTTCACAGCAAATGTCTCTTAGTTGTCCGTTTCACTGTTTAACTTGCGTCTCTAAACGTATTAATTGTTTCACTAGGCAAAATTAGTGCATACCAAAATTACGAGGAAAAACTAGCTACATAAAGCGACTCTTAATTTGCTCCATTATGTTCTACTCAATACGTGTTGTTAACGAACAAGTTTGTCCTGGCCGTGGAGATATATGTCTGAGGAGCCTGTATAAAATGGAAATATCGAAGAATTATGTTAGAACACTTGACTGCACGTAAGTAGTAGTATCTGAAGCGCGTTGTAGTGCATGGAAACTAATTCTAAAGGCTCGGAATTTTATCAAAGCACAAACCTTATATTTTATAAGCCATGAATATTCAGTAAATATAGTCATGATTTTAAATAAGTTTATCATTTTTATTAGCATTATCCCTGTGTTCTGTCTATTAACTTGGTTTGTTTGATATTTACTCCCGCTCATCATGTCTTCATGCTGTCACGTGACATTTAAGCATGTGTCCATGAGGTAGTATTTACAGTAATTACATAATTCGGAATATTGTCCGCAACTTTGTTGTTATTCTTACGATTTTTCGACTACTGTTCATTACAACATTCTTCAGTTGCTAGGAATTTCGAACTGAACCCTTTATTACAAACACTGCTGTATATGTACTCCATCCCTTGCGAGAAACCAGATTGAATACCATGAGTTATCTCCCTTAAAACCTACATGTTCCTTTTTCACCATTGCTGTAACCTGGTTTACCTGGTTTTGAATTCACAACTCTAGGATTCAAATCAGGAACTAACCGGCGTCTTTTCCCACTGGGCCATGGATTCTTAAGGACTCATGGACCAGTAGATATAGACGTTTGTTTGTTCCTGAGTTTATTGACTTTGTGATATTATCAGTATGAATATCGCATTGCTTGTTTCAGGATACTGGTTGGAAATCATTTCTCCTTCTCACCATTTCTCTCCGTATGCCGTAAGCGTACAATTTTACAAGAAAATTATTCAATTTATTTTCTTTTAAATATATTGTCACTTCAGTATGAGAAATACACTGCTTTCCAGAAATACCTATCCCATGTAATTTCAAGAAAGTTTTGGTTTTTACATTTCATAAATACTGATTTTTAAATACTTCAGAAGTCATTTCATTTTATGTGTTTAATATATTCTATCAGTGATTTATTTTTGTTTTTATTCTAGTACTAATAGTGTAGTGTCAGGACATTGGCAATCATAGTTCTGCAGATTTTGTGACTTTGCAGTTTTCTATCTCTTAATAAAGTTTGTTTTTTGTTATATTTTCTAAAACCTGTTTTGTCTTCCTTTTATGCAAGTACACTACGTATTTTAGGCATTTGTCCGCTTCCCACTTGCCAATAATGTTTCTTCTGTGTTTCAAATTTTCCATGCATAAAGTGATTTAAAATATTTTTCTCTTTTTTTCGGATATTAAGTATGCCTTTTTTTCTCAATTTTTTTAAAATCCTCTTCGTTGTACGTGTGTTCGTTATATAATATTTTCAGCTTGCTTATGTAGAACTGAATTTCTGTCGCTACAATCACTTTTTTCGTCTTTGAGTAGTATTTAATAGCATATAGGGGGAAGATTCTACATAAGATTTCAGTACACTTTTCTTTGCTCCTAATAGTATTCTTCATTTTTTTAATATATTGCTGATCTTTTGGAAGACATATTTCTCTATCAAAATGTGCCTTCAGATTTCATCCTCGCACTTTCCGTTTTCATTTATACACTTAAGCGAAATTTAAATTTTTACACCTGTTTAATTGCAAAATTTCTAATCTATAATTTGCATGTTAGGATCTCGATTTGGAAAATTATTCATCCAGTTTTCTTTTAATTGAAGTTGATTCCTTTGTTCTGCATTCTGTTATTATCTACCGTAACAAGTCTTGATATTCCCTTTCTTTGTAGGTTATTAATATTGTGCAAACTGCTTATCCCATGCTATCAAGATTTTAGCCTCTAGTAAAGAAATGTGATAATACTTCTAATTATCTCAGAAACACCTCGCTGTTTAAGTTAATAGCGTCTGGCAAGAAGATGTTTCCTTGTCTTACACTCATTTTTATTTTTGTAGATTTTGTATATCGGTAGTTTGTTGCCAGTATAGGTTCCTGATTATTATAATATCGTTCTCTCCCCTGTCAATCTGAATATTCGATGAAACATATTTACTCACAATTTTACATTTTTATTGATTATTGTGTTATCATTATCAGCATAAATGTCACTTGGCTTATTGCAGGATACTGGTTGGAAATTATTTTGTACTACAGATTTCTTCTCCTCGCCATTTCTCACTATAGACTTAGTATACCGTAAGCGTACATTTTTACAAAAAACTTATTCAATATATTTTCTTTTAAATATATTATCACTTCAGTATGAGGAATACATTGCTTTCCCGAAATTTTGTTTTTTTACATTCCATTTCTGTTATGGTGACTTAACCATATGACACACTGAACTCTTCCAAACTATATATAATCAGCAGTACTGCTTTGTAGAGAAGACTAGCGGAGAAAGAGAGAGAGTAAAATCTATAACAATATAAGTATGACAACTATACTAACAGTAACGCTAATCGCTAATTGATGTATGTTTATACTATTGTCTTTGTAATACACTTGCTTAACGCTTTAGTGTTTGTGTGTCTTTTATTTTTGGCCACAACGACCTCAACAAGTTTGTGACAATGTTAAAACAATTTCGCGAGAGGGTTCTGAAAGACCACGGGGATTCTTACAGACTACACTGGGTTTCTTACGGACGACCAGGATTCATGTGGAACATTGAGGACCCCAAAAGGACTGCGTAGATATTGTCAACATTGGTTCAAAAAGTTTGTCACATTCTGTTCTACTCAACAGTACTTGGTAATCCAGAAAACTTGAACGTGAACCACTACACTTCAAGAAATGTTTTTCGAGGTATAAAAAAGCACTCGTGATTCTCTGCGTGAGTAATAAATTAAAGTTATAATTTATTCACTTTCAATTAACTGCTATTTTTGTTTCACTGATTAGGAAAATAATTTTTTTTGTTATACAAAAAAGGAATGTTTTCATTTAAAATTAATTTTTATTCGGATATTTAAAAAAAGAAGTATAAATATGTGGTGTGGCCCGGAAAAAGATATATATTTCATTCGAGGTAGTTAAATGGTTAAGGCAAAGTTAACCGGGTAGAACAACCTAGTACGTTTATTATAGCTGGTACTCATCGTATGCAGTATCCTGAGACCTAGGCGTAGACAATAGACATACACCTCTAGTGGAAGATTTCTAGAGGAAGAGAAATAGACCTCTATTAGTAGACCAGTGGACGTCCTCTTCTTAGTCTATAGTTATGACAGAAACCGCCAATCACATTTCAGTGAGGGAGAACCAAATTGTATACATATTCATTACCAGTTCAAATTTGAACATCAGAACCAACGAGAAGTTAAATGGCAAGAAAAGCAACTTGAAAATCAAAGGCAACTGAATGACATGAAATTCAAAAACAAGATGAAAAAGGAACGCTTAAATTTCAATATCCAACTGAGTAAGACATCAGAAAATATATTTCAAAGTTTCGGTGTTTTATACACCACTGATAGCATAAATTGGTCTGATTGTAAGAAAGTTCGTCTTCTTCGAAAACTGTGCACACCAGAGAAAAACAAATTATTAAATTATATATTACCCCGTTAAAAAGTTAATTGACATTCATTGAATACTTTAAACCTCTTACAAAATGTTCATTCTTAAAAATTCACTCTTTCGTAAGAGATGGAATGCATGAAAACTGAGTGAAGATTTCACTACGTTTGAATTGGTTGTGAAAAATGCATTGCGACGATTTCAAATGTAAGAATTCATTGCAAATAATTAAATGTGCCTGAATTTTTTTCAGGAAATCGTTTTAGGTAAAGACGCTGAAATAAGACGTAGAGTTCTAAATAAATTAGAAAATGAGCCACATCTTATTCTCCAAAAAATAGTAGAAGACTCTAAAAGATTCGTAACGTACTTGAAGATTAAAGATATATTGAGTAATCAGACATAGCTCACACAAGTAAAGTAAGCAGAAAAAAAAGCTGATTGTCCCACTATGAGGAAAGCGCGAGACAAACCCGTGTTTCTGTTGTAGAATATTACACTGTATAAAGAATTACCTTACCGGAATAAAAATGCTTAAATTGTATGTGTATCGTGCGCTAGAGATAACATTGTTGAGCAAGAAAAAAGGGTAACGGTTATGTAAAATATTCAAAATCAAATAAGCAAGATTGGTTAAAAAATAGGAAGAACTTGCCGCTACAAATCGTAAATAAAGTATTAAAATACAGTTGGATTCTGGTTGAGATTTAACAATCACTCATCTACACACTTGGAAAAAACTTAGGAAAACCTAACTTGCAAGAGAAAATAAAAGTGCCAGATCCGTAACAATGGGGAAAACAAGTTTACGGGATAACTTATTACGAATTTAAAGTTTCAAGGAGAGTCGTTAAAACTAAAGACATTCATATTAAAAAATTCAGATAATATTTTCACACCGACTACAAAGAAAAATAAAAGTTTTGTGACATACCAATTAATTTGTTTTGCCAATAATTAGAAAGCCTAAGAACCGAGGCAAATAATTTTTTTAAAAAGTTAAATAATCTTTTCCGAAATTTTTTCTGGGGGCCTTGCTAAGATGACGGCAGAATTCGTGGCAAAATATGATATTCAGCCAGTATTTAAGAAGGAATATAATGTGATTTTCGTCTCTTTGCCAAAAAAATTAATGGAGAACACGGCAGACTAGAAAAGTCCGGTGTCGTCTCGTAAATTGTTTACAGTCAATGGATTTCACCAACCGTCATTGTGACAATGAAATCAATCGAAACCCGTGTTCTGCTCCGATTTCTGAACGAGACTTAATGCGGCATTCAAAGATTAGCTTGATCTTTACTGTCGCTATTTAAGGAAAATGACAGACTTTATCGTCTTATATACAAAAAAGAAAAAATATTATGACTGAGGAGTTAATAATTGGAGTGGAGTGTTATGGTTTTTTTCCCATAAGATACATTGAACTTTTCCGAAATCTATATGAGTAGCAGTATTCTGATTTGTAGAGCTTAGTAGGGGAGAGAGTTGAATCTATTCCAGGATAACTCTGACAGTGACAGTAACATCATGCTAATCGCTCATTGGTATATTTTGGTACTACTTACGGAAATTGTAATATATTTGTTTAAATCTATTCCGTCTTTCTGTCTTTGTTTCTATCTCCATCGGACTACAAAAACTGTGTGACGAGGTTACAACAATTACAAACCCTAAATATGTTAGATACGTGTTATTTAAGAAAAGTTCATAATAAATTATATATTACTAAGACTTGTCGACTTAGAATGTTTTATGAAAATGTATCGATCTTTTCCGACACATATAATATATATCGGGAAGCGCAGAAATTATGATACTAATTTTTGTATCAATTTAGAAAATTCATTGTCTTATGTGTTTGTTCATGAATTATAATATTTAAAATGTACTCATGAAATATATACAATATTTAATATGTATTAAAATTTAATTGAGTAAAATATATATTTCAGTTTTTATAGTTTTAATACAACATATTTTTGGTATAGGATTCTGAATTTTGATTTTATAATCGAGTAACTTGCTTTGTCATAAATTGGTGTGCAAATATGGGATTAGGACTCCATTTTACAATTCGACTGACGAAATTCAGTTACAGCAGAAAGAAGAGGATAGCCAAATTCATTAAAGATTTCCGTGTGGGCGCGCAGAATTTCTAGAGATAAGCAGGTGTAACTGGCCCGTAGATTCAAATATTCAGTCAAGATATCCAACCACGACTTATGAAAGGTTATATTTTCTGAATTTTTCTAATTCGAAATCTTCAGTTAAGCTGTGGTAAAATGTTTCTCCCAGTACCTCTTGCACATGGAAATCATTTCTCGTAGTTATCTCTATTAAAATTTATCGTGCCAAGATTCTTATACTGGCAATGCACCTACATTAATGAATGTTTTGTAGCATATCATTCTGAAGAATATCTATTCGGAGAAATTAAAATATATACCTACTTCATTTTCGATATTGACTTACTAGGAGGACAAAAGTGAGAAATTAATTTTCAAATCATATTTTGCCAATCTTATCAGGAAGGTCATGGCAATCTTATGTAACAATTAGAAGGGCAAATGTAATAATTTCATCATATACTTATCAAAGGACATAAATTTCTGCTGCAGTTTGGAAATCACAAACCTCTAAACCTTTCTGAATTTTAAGAAATAGATTGACTATTGGCATTTATTAATAATGTTACGTAATGAATGGAAATTTATATACAATAATCAATATAAAATGCACATACACATAGAAATATCTCTATAATTCAAGATTTTGATACCTTCGAAGACACAAGTTGAAATAAACAAACTTTTCTAAATACATACTTTTAACTTCTTCCGAAATGCTATGCCTGTCAAAATTATGTTCGACAAAGAATTTTCATTTACATCCGCACGAAAGAGCAATTAAATATTATTTAAGTAATTAACAATTGTACATGCCTGTGCTGGACTACTTTAGGTTACCTAGGAAATTGCCATTGCTGGAAATAAATTTTATAAATCTCATAAATTTCCGAAAATAAACCAACGTTCAATATACTAACAATGTACATTACATCTAATTTTACGAAAAATTCAGGTAATACACAATTTGCACAGATGTAAATCTACGTCAACAGCAGTTTATTTCTTATTGCGTAATCCACTCGATCTATGTATTAATACCATCGAATTAATATTTATCTTTTATGGGTGACATTTATAATTTAAGCAATATATTTTGCTATTATATTTTAGACGTATAATTTGAATACTTATATTGGCGATCAGAATTTCCAATTCTTCGTAATTCATTGTAGAAATATTAACGCAAGATAAATTATAAATGAATAACATAACGCTATAAAGACATATACTTTACCAGTTAACTTCTTTCTAATAATTCTTTGTCGCAACAGTATTCGTTTAATAATAAATAAGTTAATTTTATCAACTTACTGAACGCAGAAATTTAATGGGTTTTAACATTTATAAATATGAACACATTTCTACACCCCCACATTTGATGCGATTTTTGTAAGAAATATTGTCTGCTTTGTATTTAGGCTTAATTTCGCATAATACCTCGAGGATATAACATATTAATTTTATTTTCAGATGTATGAATATTAGGATAAACTTGTTCATAATGAAAATATTTGCGTGCCAAATTTTCCCTGTAGATATGAGGAGAAAACCGGACTCGACAATATGAAGAATTGGACAATTACAAAATCCCAAAGAAAATATCCAATTAATGTAATACAAATTTAATTATTTTATGCGTGTTTTCCCATTTTGTTCATTATAAAGCATGATGAATTAGATAGAAGATCAATAAAATTAATAGCATCATACTTCACTGTTAAGAATTAAAGAGCTGAATTGATTTGAATAATTTAATGTAGCTTAACCACCGCCATTATGTAGATAGCAGTCGAATATGCACTTCTATAAAGCACAAACGAAATTTGAAAAATTGGAGAAAAATCAAGAATCTAAAAGAGAACTGAAACTAGGGAAACTTCATATTCAAAACCCACTCGATATATCCAGAACAATACAGTAAAATCGATTTTTTAAATGATCGTAATTGATAGTTCGTAATTACGTCTAGCAGAAAAATACTATCAAGACTATCTATTAATTAAATTGTTGACAGGTTTGTATAATCTTAATTTCTTTACGGGGTTAGAGACCAGAAGAAATATATGTATGTTTACTGAAACACTCTCTTTTAAATTTATAAAAGTAAAAACATTTTTGCCTGAAATAATTTTTTTTTAATCATATCACCCCAAGCAAGGCGGTAACGCCACTGATGCGCAGCGGGCTACGTAAGAGTAAAAAGATTGGAAAAGAGAAAGCTGGAAACCACATCCTAACCAGGAAACAAGGGATGAGCCTCTTCACCTGTTCAATAGACGTGGGTGGAGTGTGAACCCGGCGATAGTTTAGTCTATCTACGAGCAATATGATATAGGATATAGGATAAATTTTATAAAAATCAAGGAATATTTTGTATTGAAATTAAAAATGTTTGATTAATGCAAAGAATACTATTATATGTTATTGATGTAAATAAGGAAGCAATTTACCGTACAAATGTTTTTTAGTACTGCTTCATAAAATACAGCTTGAGATTGAATGAAATATGAGATGGTAGACAAATATCGTAAAGTTCAAAGATAGCATTAACATATAGAACATTAAGATTGTAACTGTGCTTATTTTAGCAGGGTCGTTCAAGTAGTTGCTAAAAATGTAAATCAGAAGAGGGTGCCAAAACGATCATGATGACTGCATTATTAAGATAAAAAAAGAGATGGAATAATTATGGCACTTACTCCAAATTAAACTCATGAGCAATTCATAATTAACTTATTATCTTATTTGTCGTGTTACTTCAGAATTTAGGTCTTTCACTTATACTATCCGACCATTTCTCTTGTTACTCTTCCCAAATCATGCTTTGTTATCAATTTGCCCAAAAATATCAAGTATTTCATCCGTTTTTTCCCCTGTTTATATTTCCTGTGACTATCAGATTACCCAAGTCATTATTCCTCGTTACATATCCTAGAACGTTTAGCTGTCTTATAATGGTTTTATCTATAGATTTTCATTTTTGCTTCCAACATCTCCCAAAACCCGTCTTTGCTAACATGTTTGGTTCATGGTATCCTCAACATACTTCTGTATAACCACATGTCACTTGCCTCATGGTTTTTCAGTCATATTGAAGGACAGAAATCATATAACAATTATATACTCTCTTCTGTAGCCCCAAATAAACTTTCTTCTTTCACAATACGCTCATCAGTTTTTCGAATGCCTCGTTAGTTATGCATAAACTACTTCATAATTAGCTTCCTATTTGAAATTTCATAACTAATTTTACTGAAGTCCTGCGAACAGCACCAAATGCATGTTTTAAATTGGTCCTTTACAAATATAACTTCAGTTCCAATGAAGGTAAATTGATACTGATCTATATAGTCAATGAATAAAAGCCATTTAGCCACCCTTACTATTATTACTCCCTTTTGTACTACTACTATTAAAACTACTATTTATATTACTGCTACTATTGCTTGTACTAAAATGTTCAGAAAAAAGTAGAACAACAAAAATAAAGATGAATGCAAATCAACATCAACAAAGAATTTGTATCGATATTGCATACAAAGAGAAGATAAAAATGACTGGATAAAATCCAAAATCAACAAACTCACAAATAAAAACCATCGCCTGTGTGGAGACATATATAAACCAATAAATCATACAATAAGTGAATGCATCAAATTAGCTCAAAATGGATACAAAATAGCGATCGTGGGAAGGGACCGGAAAATAATGGAAATTGCTCAGGCGACTTGGCTTTAACGATGCGAAGAAAGCGCGTGAACACAAAATATATGCTGCTCAGGACAAGGAAAAATTTATGGCACTTTGGGAAGTTTTTTGGTTCAAAAGAAAAAGCTTATGCATTCATCCTAAATAAAACATGCAAATAAGATTGAAAGAGTAATCGGTCAGTCAGTTAAGTGCCATAAGTGATACACGCTGGGGTGATCATGTCTCGAAAGAGACATGACTGACAGGGCAGAAGATTATCCCGCAGTAGGTTGCCATTGCTTTCTGCGGTAACTGGTTGTCGACCAAGGCTATAGAACCCAATCTGTCCTGCTATTTAACCCATAACTGGAAGGAAGAGGACGGATTAATACCTTTCCCAAGGGGTATTTGCGCGTAAGTGAATGCAATGGATTGCAACTGGAATTCGAACTCGGTTCCCCGGTTTCTCGTTCCGAGCCGATATCCACTGTACCACAACGCACATCCAGCGAAAGAGTAATATTAGTGTTTGATTGAGGCTTGAATAGAGACAGTGAGAGAGGGAGAGAGAGGGAGATTTTTTTTAGATAAATTTCGAAAGCTTTTAGTGAATACAAATGCAAATTGTAGACAAGTTTCACAGTTTTGCTATACTGACTTATATTAATTTTGAAAAGCTCATGGAATATACCCTAAAGAACTGAAAACACGTTGAACACCTACATCGTAAATTTCATAACAATTAATGTAAAATTAAAGCTGATGATAGTAAAAACGTATTAAAGTGAGTTAATGTTAGCAACAAACATTACATCTGAATTATTGGGAGAAAATGTGGATATAAAGTTGAGCACATATCGAGGATATTTTATGTATCGAGAATTCTTCAACTGTGATCGAAAGCCCATGTGCAGAAATAATTCTGCCTGATTAACTCAGTTGTCAATGTGTGTGCAATGTTTCAGTTTTTGTCTGATAGTATATATACACGCAGATTAAATTGACAATTAAACCCGTCAGGGGATATTTTCAATATTGTACGCACCATTGTGGATTCTTGTTGAGAAACCACACAAAATAGTAAATAACAAAAGCAGATTTGGAGTTAGAAAATAGAAATTATATTGAACAAAAATATACAAACTGGAACACGGGTTATTCAATTCAGGAATACTAGGAATACTATTAGTAGAAACAATGTATAATTTGTATTGAAGAAGTATTTCCGTGTAATGAGTCTATAACCAAAACTCTCCAACTTAATATGCACCAACTTACAGACCAACTAACTCCTTACGAACTCTCTTTGACAACCACTCAAATCTGCCGTACTCTGTATAGACAGGATTATGTGTAAACATCGCCAATTTGTTGTGCGTCTTGTGTACAAAACTACTTCACCAATTTGTTGTTGGTGATTCCTCTTATGAGAAGTTCAAGATTTTCGACGCTAATTTGGTGTTCCTTGGTGTTATACGTGAGTTCGCGTTCTTTTGTCGCCAATTTCTTTTGACGATTGACGTGGAAAACGTATTTTATCTCCGCGTGAACTTGTCGGAAATCCTTTGTCGCTATTTGTCCTTGGCGACTGACATGGAAACGTATTTTTTCTCCGCGTGTACTTGTTGGAAATCCTTTGTTGCTAATTTGTTTTTGGCGACTGAAGGGGAAAAGTTTTATCTCCGCGTGAACTTGTTCGAAATCTATCGTCGCTAATTTGTTGTGGATTCTAGTTGTGAAACCACAGAAAATAATGAATAACAGAAACAGATATGGAGACAGAAAATGGGAGTTCCATTGAACATAAATATACAAACTGGAACACGGGTTATTCAATTCAGGAATACAAGGAATACTATTACTCGAAACAATATATAGAGTCTTCTAGTGAAGAAATATGTCCTGGTAATGAGTCTATATTCAAAACACTCCAAATTAATATGCACCTAATTAATGCCAAACTAACTCCTTACCAGCTCTTTTTGACAACCACTCAAACACTACCGTACTCTGTATAGGCAGGAATATATGTACACATCAACCGAGTACATTCTTATGTGCAAACAAGGGTGTTCCCCAACTCCCACTCCCTAGCTTCTTTTTTAGGGAGGAGCTAGCATTTATTTTTTTTTGCTTGGAATCTAATATTCTCAACGGCTTCCAAATACTTGTTTTCATCAAGACAACGTTTTTTGAGGATGACAAGATTGGTTCTTCATTTCTTTTTTGGTTGATGTGTCTCACTTGTTCCCCTGGTTTGACTGCTTTTCCCGTAACAATCAGTGTAATAGATACAGGTTGAATATTCCTCTTTTGCACGATTTGTGTTGTTAATTTGTTATTGTTTGAGAATCATTTTTTTTTAAATTCTGGATTTTCCGTTGTCACTCTTTTTATTTTTTTTACAACACGAGTTAATGTGTAAATCCCATATATTACACGTCTGCATTCAGTCCGTTCCTACCAGTTTATGTGTATATTTCGTCACATATATTTTTAATCTTTTCGTCTTTCCTTGAAATTTTACATTCACGATAGTTTCGTCTTCCAATTTAATCCTTTTCCCTGTTACAGATTTAGCAATTTTTTAGTGTATAACATGGTCGGCCTATTCTAATTTCGCCATGTCTGTAAAATTATTATTGTTAAGTCTGATGCTGAATCCAATTGTAATTTGGTCTTCTTATTCACCATTACCATTTCTATATATTTTCTGGTGTATTAATTGTTATATTCCACTCTAGCAAATTATACCCTACTACGTTTTTTTTCTGCATACAATTGTTTTGTGGGCTATCTTAACACACGCTTTATTTACTTGAAAAACAATCATTAAACCAATGCCATCCACCACATCTGTAAAATGCTGAAAGGGTAGAGGTCCTTTTTCATTGGATTATGGTCAGATATAGTTTTGCAACTCTTTTCTTTGTCATTATAAACTTGTTTTTCTTTTGGGGAGGGTACACGACGTAAATTTCATTTGACTTTTAGAGTGTGCGCAACTCCTGAGAGTTTGATGTCCTTACTATCTTTTGTTATACTGAGGTTTTTCTGGCAATCTTCTGACAGTTTCTGTAGTATTAGACCTGTCTCGTTTTGAAGTTTTGTCAGCATTTGTTTTCTCATTTCGCTGTCTTTAGCAGCAAGTAGTTCTTGGACAAATATGACACACTTGATGTTGTCTGGGGTTAGCTCCGACAAAATAAAATCGTCACAGTGTTTGGTGATGATAGCTGCGAATGCAGTGTTGTCCTCGTTTTCGTCTTTGTTGAGATTAAGGCATTTCTGTCTTTTATGGAACATCTAGATTTGGGGGCTAAATAGCTCCGTGATGCCTGTTAGTGCCTCGTCGTTAAATAGTTCGTCTTTTTGGGAGAATATAATCTACGATTTTAGTGTGTTCGTCCATACCTAATTTTCTTAGTAAAAACCTTAGTTTTTCTTTTCTTTTCAATCCAGTGCTGACAGTCGATATTATACATACCATCATATCGACTGTAGTATTCTCTAAAATGTATGTCTTCCTCAATTGGGTATATAAATGTTTCAATAGCGTTTCTCAGAGCTTCTTGCGGAAACGTCTCCTACTTATCCGTGTCCCATTCTAGTGCTGTACTTGTTAATTTCAAGATTAATTCTTGTAATTGTAATTGTCTTTCTGTAGTTTCCTTTTGTATTTCCATTTGTCTTTTTTCGCATTTCAATATATCTTTCTTCATTTCCATATGACTTTCTTCGCTTCTCTTAATGATTTCCATTATTCTTTTCTGCAAGTCCACCATAAATTTCTGTTTAGATTTCAAGAGGGGTTTGATGTTTCAGTTACTGTTTCTAGGAAATAATTTGACAGTTTTTTTATATTCTATCTCTCTGTGATAATGTCGCCAAATCTTCTGTGATTGAATTGTTCGAATCCTCGTAGTGAACTTTGTTAAAGTGATTCAGGTATGTTAGTAAAGGTAAGTTAGTCGCAAATTTGTTGTGCGTCTTGTGTACTAATCTACTTCGCCAATTTGTTGTTGCTGATTCCTCTTATGTGAGTTTCGAGATTTTCGAGGCTAATTTGTTGTTCCTTGGTGCTATATGTGAGCTCGCGTTCTTTTGTCGCCAATTTTTTTTGACGATTGACGTGGAAAAATTATTTTTTCTCCGAATGAAGTTGTTGGAAATCCTTTGTCGCTAATTTGTTGTTGGCGACTGACATGGAAACGTATTTTTTCTTCGCGTGAAATTGTTGGAAATCCTTTGTCGCCAATTTGTTGTTGGCGACTGAAGGGGAAACTTATTTTTTCTCCGTGTGAACTTGTTCGAAATCCTTCGTCGCTAATTTGTTGTGGATTCTAGTTATGAAACCACAAAAAATAATGAATAACAGAAGCAGAGATGGAGACAGAAAATAGAAGTTAGATTGACCAAAAAAATACAAACTGGAACACGGGTTATTCAATTCAGGAATACTGGGAAAACTATTAGTAGAAACAATATATACAGTCTTGTAGTGAAGAATTATATCCATGTAATGAGTCTATATCCAAAACACTCCAGCTTAATATGCACCAACTTACTGACCAACTAATTCTTTACCAACTCTCTTTGACAACCACTCAACCCCAGCCGTATTCTGTATAGGGTTATATAGTTGAGTCCATTCTTATATGCAAAAACGGGTGATCACTAAAACATACATACATGCCAACATATATATATATAGATTGCACAACATATATATATATATATATATATATATATATATATATATATATATGTGTTGTGTGCAATCTGCCTATTGTATAGGTTAATGGACTCGACTGAGTATATATATACTCCTGCCATAGAGAGAACTGCGTCTGTGGGTTGAGAGTTAGGGTAAGGCGTAATCGTAGAGATCCGTGCGAGCTATCGCAGAATAACAGAACTGATACGTAAGTTATCGAGAGATACCGAAATTACTCAGAGACTACCGCATCAGAAGTCAGACTAGCTCTGAGCTCCACCCAGCTAGAATAATATACATGGATATACTATTCCAACGACTTTACTTCAAGACTTATATATATTTCTTTCTTACTCATAATATTCCTGGATTTACTACCCTACGTTGAAATTTGTCTATTACGTTCAATATAACCTACTTTTCTATCTCCATATCTGTTTTGTTATTCATTATTTTGTGCGGTTCCTCAGCGGGAATCCACAACAATATGTACCTTAGATAGATAGATAGATAGATAGATTGAGAAAGAAAGAAAGAAAGAAAGAAAGAATGAGAATGAAAAAGAGCTATATAAACTTTGGAAACATTACGAATGTTTCGATCAAAAGAAGTAATTTTAGTAAATATTTGCAAAGATATAATATTAATGTAGTAACTGACATAAACATACGCTTTTTTGTAAATAAATATTTTTATAACCACACTCACATACACACATATATATGATGGGGATTACAAATGTGAATGTAGTGATAAGTAATGATGAAGACGTTATACTCTATTTATCTTTCCATATGGGATTGGATTCAACACGGAGACATACATTGTATGTATGAAGAGTTAATTTCTCCCTGTGTTAATAAGCTGGCTTCTGGAAAACAACATAACTTGCGACAGGAAAATGCACCATACTACAAAAGCCGGAAATCCATTGATCGTCATTGATCACGAACAAGTTCAGCCTCCACATCCCCAATTACATCTGCAGACCTAAGTCTCCAGAATGATTCTCATTATATTATTATGTGTAGATCGTAGTTTAAAGAGAGACTAACAAAACTTCATGTCACAGCAAAGATAAACTAAAGGCTAGGATCATTTCAATACTGACAAACTTAAACAATAAAATTGTCCAGAATCGTTGCAGGAGATTCCAAAGCCATTTAAAGTACCTTGCTATATCCAACGGCGATTATATTGAATGAGTTTTCTCTTTATTTTATCAAGGTTTTTTGTGTAATTTGTTAAATCTCTTTTATAATTAAATGTCAGTATTATTATAATTTTTATGTAATTTATTCATGGAATCCTATCACATTAATACGCACACAAAAACACACAAACACGCGCACACATCTGTGTATATATATATATATATATATATATATATATATATATATATATATATGAGAGAGAGAGACAGAAAGGGAAAGATAATAATTTCGTGGTTTCTATCATGATACAAATGGTAAAATCTCCAAATTCACTACATTTGTTTCAGGAATTACCAGTTATTTGTATGTTGAGCAAATTGTGTTTGACAAATTCACATATTTTCATGAATACATATATCCAAACACACGCTTTTATATATAAATATCCGTGTGTCTTTTGTGTTTGGTAACCTAACGAATTATTTTGGCATACAAATTTAAATTCATAATAGTATATGTAAAATTATGTCAAGAATTATGGTGATGTTATGCATTAACTATACAGACAACTTTACAATTTGAAAATACATAATTATTTCATTAGATTAATTGTATAATGTGTTAAGGTTTATGTGCTTCTCTGGCTTACATAAAACTATTAGAGAAAAGAAAATATATGATGTAATAATGTATTTGTTTAATAAATACTGAAACACCAATGAGATATTATTTAATCAGTTGTAACATACGATGATATTCACATACATAATACATACACACACTTCACATCCTCCCACACGCACATATATATATATATATATATATATATATATATATTGAAATATAACAAGATGAAAAGAAAAATTAAAGAATCGTTACGATAAAAGTGTTTGCAATCCAACGTTTCCTTTTAAGTTTCCTCAGAGACATTTTTTAAAACGAATCATTTGAAAGTAACAGTATCAGTATATAATTGTATAAATAATTGACTATAATATTACTTGCTTCACACAGATGCTTTTGAAAGAAATTGTCTTTTGGAATGTAATCTAACTTAGTGTTAGTCGGGGTCATAATCGACCAAATCTCAAGTAGGTTCGTGATGAACACGAATATGCTATAAAATATCTCACAAGAAATGCGGCATTTGTTCGAAACAAAAAGAAGTAATTTTCAAACAATAAGAACAAGATTGGTCCATAAATGTAAAATCAACGTTTATGATGGAGCGCGTGTTAACTGCGCGGAAATACTCTTATTTCGTCCCTTTGAATACAAGTAGAGTTCAGAGTGTTTGTGTTGGTGCTCTAAAATTCAAAATCAATCGTGCATATCTCCTCTGAAAAGCAGTACGGTCGAGAAGTAAAGTTAACGTAAGCGCGTTTAATGCGAGAAGGAAGAGAAGGAAATATTTTACAATAAATTAATCAACTTTGCTGGGACACATCGTGAAAGCTCTGTACCAACAACAAATACAGCAATAAAACGTTGCTAACTTATATTGCACGTTTTACTATGCAGCCGAAACAAACAAAGTAGAAGTCATTTCTTTATGGTAATTAGGATATTTGCACAGAAAAAGCATTAACATTAGAAGCCGGTTCGAATTTACGATGGTTTTTTATGTCGGTATGGGTCTTGTTCGTCTTTCAATAGAAATGGTGTTTGCAGAAAATGTAATTTAGCGCAACTTCTGCATTCAATGATACTCTCATACTAAAAGGCTACTTTCACGTTTCTGGAGATCTATATATATATTGAATGGCACAGAGGATGAATCATTTACTAATAGCATAGTCATAAATGTTACGAGAGTTAAATTGTTACCATTTCATATTATGTATTCCGCGCATGAATGTTTTTGTTATTCTTTTCTAACTACCTCATGAATTTAAGTCAGATGGTCAACATTTGTGAGTAAAAAAGCACCATGACGCAATACACACCACGAGAAATAATGGAGATTAAGAAAACTTATGTTGTGATTACCAGTGACGGCAATGATATGCCTTCTTTCATCTTCCCACAAATCCTCGGACTCAGTACAAAGGCCGATATCAAGTGATTTGAGGAGGTATTACTGCATTGGGTTAGGAGAGTGGTTTCCGATAAGCCTATATTTGAAATAAACACATTGTATTTTGTGTAACAAGTGAAAGATCACAGTCATGGCTCTAAGACAATTTCTGCCACCCCCACACACATTATGTGTACTCTCCTCGTTCCTTAGAGTAAAATATATTGATAATTATGTGTTATGCAGTTGAGAAAAATGAAGAAATTGTCATTTTTCTCAAATATTTTGTTGTCTGGCACAGCAATGAAGATATGAATATATCAACTCTAAATAATAAGCGAAAATAAATAATTGTGCCACGGAGAAACAACCGAAAAAACAGCTACCGCACCAAAAGCCGCAAAATATTTGAAAAATCATAAGGACGCTATTTGCTAGCATCTCATATCGAAAGATCTAGAGAATTATTTATTTCGATGGAGTCATTCCGAATGTTCTTTGAAAAAACATCCACTTTCCCTTAATACATGTCCGATATATATATATATATATATATATATATATATATATATATACTATTCATCCACATACAAGCCTTTTTCGCTGTAACACAGCTCACCAATGTGGCTAGACACATCCACTTGCTTCTGATCGGGATCGAAATTCGACCGATTTGATGGCGTTATAGGCCTTCTTAAGCTGGGTCTAAATCTAACTGATGAACTGATACGTTGGTAAAAACAATAGGCAACATTATATATATATATATATATATATATATATATATATATATATATATAATGTGTGTTATTACTTACGTATATATGTGTGTGCAGGCGAGTTTGTGTTTTAGAGTAGGTGAGAAATAGTAGACCAATAAAATAGAATGTTTATCAGTGCAACAGATTTCACATTTATTAAAGCATCATCAGAAGATTAGATATGGAGATATAAAAAAATCAGTAATTCTGGATTTTGTAATATTTATTGTTGGATTTTAATTCGTTACGCTGGCGTTAAGTGCATTTGATTTGTTAAACAGAGTTAGAATATTTTATTGCATTTTAACGTTGATTAACAAATCAAATTCTGATGAGGATTATTTCACCAATGAATTATTTTGCGTTTGTACAGCGAGACTGTTCTGAGGACACTTGATATTTTGACAGGATTTATCGTCGGAGGCAACGATTTTAACAAGATAAGGTCCGCAGTTGACACAGCGCTAATATCAGACGCAGAAAACAACCTCCTACAAAAGTTAGCTGAAGAAAGGACAAGAAAGGACTACAAATAAACAGCAAAAAAAACGAATGCATGGTCATCAGCAGAAAGAACTGCAAGAAACGCCAAATATAGCTAGGGGATAACAAAATCAGGCAGGTACAAGGATTTAATACATACGAAGTGTTCTAACGGAAAGCGGAGAGTGCAACACAGAGATCCGAAGGCGAATCAACACGGTGAAAGACGCATTCTCAAGCTGAGATATATAAAACTTTGCTAGATACAAAGAAGAGAATACTGGAATGATATGTGATGTCAGGTCTTCAATATGACAGTGAATGCTGGAAAATGTCATCGTAGATGAAGGAAAATTTGAGCAACTGAAATGTGGTTCTATAGAAGGATGCTACAGATATCATGGATCGAGCATGTGTGCAATGATAAGGTTTTGGCAAGGATGGAAACGGAAAGAAAATTAATACTGAGCATCAGGAAGAGACAGCTAATGTTACTGGGATATGCAATGTGGAAAGCGAACTTGAAGAACGTAAAACTAACAAGCGTGTATGGAATTTGAAAGGCCTAAGAAGCGCGATGGCAGAACGGAGCTTGCGATATGTAATAAGAGAAAGCATGCTAACCGTCACCTGTTAGTGAGATGCAGAAGTTTATGTTCGCCTATTTGCGGTAAGGACAAGGCACATAGAAAAATATTTTGCAGATGCCTTTAGTAAAAGTAAAAATTTAATGATATATTGTTAAATATTTCTTATTTTTTTGTATCTCTCTGTCGGATTTCGATCCATATTTAATCTCTATTTGATACTAATGCTTATTCATACAACACACACAAAAACCCACAGACACAGACACAAACACACACACACACACACACACACACACACATATATATATATATATATATATATATATATTTCAGTGTAATTATAAAATATAACTTATCAATATTTTACAGTTAAAAATGAATACAAATGAAATATATACGTTGCCTTACCTACATGGGAGCGACTTAAATGCAGGTGAAGAAAAGAAACAGTTTTACAATACCGAGTTATGTGAAGTTGTCTAAAAGTATCAGCGCTCATGCACGTCTATGAGGACATCATCATAATTCAAAGCTTGATAAGATAAAATTATGCGTCCTCCATAAGTTTGGGCTTAGCATTCAACAAACCGATGAATAATCAATAATGATCTTAAATTTCAGAACATTGATAAACCAATGTCATATTTTGATTTAAAATAAATATCTGCAACAAAATAACATCTAAATTTAAATTGATAAACACACTTCGAGTAAGAAACGCGTCGATTTTGAATATAATGTACTCTTGATATATATATATATATAGAGAGAGAGAGAAAATGAGAATTGTGTGTGTGTGTGTGTGTGTGTTAATGCGTGTGGCTGTGAGAGTATATATATATATATATATATATATATATATATATATATATATATATATATATATATATATATATTATGTTTGAGCTCTGAGGAGAAGAAAATTTAAATAAAAACATTTACTACTTCTGTGATTTATACATAACACACCATCAATGAATTTAATTCTTTCAGTGACAGGCACGTGTACAGACCGCTAATATATAACACGCCAAGATTCCCTTTCGCCCATTTTATGCACCGATTACTTAGAAGTTAGCGATTCCGAATGGTGCAATATTTCGATTCCGGTCAGAAGCAAGTGGATGTCTAGCCACACAGATAATTTATTGAAAGATTAATTTTAAGTTTCATTAACGTAGAGGCTAGCATTTTGAATTAACTATTTGTTTTAATTTCCAATTAAAATTTATTCACCCTAAAAATTTATTCCGAATTAATATTAGAGTGTACAAATTTTAAATTTTAAGCTTAGCCAAGTATTACGTTAATAACATAATAAAATTATTCATATCTGTAACGGGATGAGAGATTGGCACAAATATATACAACTATATAGATTACCACTTATGAGAGAGACAAAGGTGGTCACATATATATAAATATACTCGAACATACATACATACATATATATATATATATATATATATATATATATATATATATATATATATATATATAATGTTATCTCTTGTTTTTACCAACGTATCAATTCATCAGTTAGATTTAGACCCAGCTTAAAGAAGGCCTATAACGCCATCAAATCGGTCGAATTTCGATCCCGGCCAGAAACAAGTGGATGTGTCTAGGCACATTGGTGAGATGTGTGTGTGTGTGTGTGTGTGTGTGTGTGTGTGTGTGTGTGTGTGTGTGTGTGTGTGTGTGTGTGTGTGTTATGGAATAAAAATAACAACTCTAGCTTAAAGCACTTTGGCGTATATTTAAGTGTCCGTATATCATACTAATAATATTAAAACAGTTCATAACAAATCTTACTATTAAAAAGAATGTATGTTTTGACATTCTCTTCCTTAATATTTGAAGGTTATAAAATTAACAATTCAACTTTGAAGAAATCAATTTTTTACTATATTTCGATACGTCTTATTATTTATGCATAATTATTTTTATACATTGGCGATGATGTCTCCATATTTTACAGATTCTCTGTATCTGTTTTGATATTATCGAACTAATTAAATTCTATCGATGTTGAAGCCTCTGAGGCGTTCTCGCCAAACAAATAGATCAATCTGCACACACAAGCAAAACGTGCTAAACATTCTGTGTTGGGAAGTAAAACTTGAAATACGATAAGCTAATTACTGATGATTATCAATGTGATCAATACATTTAATTTCTTTTGTTCTCTGAGGTTCTGTGTTCGGGGCACGTATCATTATCTTCATCATTGTCATCTTCATTTCCATCTTTATCTCCGGTAGCATCTTCATTATCACCACCACATCTCCCTTTACCGCAAAAGCGTCATTGACATTTTGGTATTACTGTCTCTATCAGCATCCCAACTTTACAACCACAAGACACATATCTAGAGAATGTCAGTAATTTACCCTACCTCCCTCTTTACAGATCGATGAAACACGCTGCTTGAATCATTCATATTTTTATTAATTTCATATTCATAATTTATTATTGCTCATAAAGCGTACGTTTTGAGGGATTCACAGATATAATATCACGTTTGTTCTTTAATATAATAGAGAATTAAACAAATCCCTTTATATTAAATGAAATAAATATTTTACAAATATATTAAGGTATGTTTTTTGATATGTGGTTCATTGTTATTTACGATCAGCATATATGTTTTTCTATTTAAACTATTCATAATGTCTAACAAATAGTTAAAAGGAATAAAATATGCAGTTTACACAAATAGTTGTGAAATACTAATGATCTAATTACATTATCATTTTGAGTATATCATACGATATTTGCCTAAAAAGCAGAGAAAACGGTTTCAGTTTCCTGACAACAGATGTCATGTATTGCAAAATGTGTTATCATTATCGTCAATTACGTAAATTTTATTTTCGGTAAGCATTCGCCACATAAAAAAAATGCTTGGAAATGTATTTCGTAAGGAATATGTTAGTTTGCAGTTAGTGCTGAATTAATGGCATTTTCAAAGTATTTTAATGTTAAATCAAAATCAAACTCGTCAGATACATTGAAAGCATCTAGAATAGGCAACAAAATCACACAGAAGACATGTGTAAAAATATTCTAAAAAGAAAAAATAAATGTTGAATGAAAAAACAGATATATGTCGGCATAAAATAAAATGTTATATTTGGTGAATTTAAATATGTATGGTATAATTATTAAATAAACGTATGTAAATGATGAAATTAATTTAATGAAAAACCTGAACTAATTGTTTAAGCAACAAATGCATACGACAGAAAAATGAGACAGAATTAATATGTAGGTCAACAGATTTGAGGCTTTTCGTTCAAAATATTTCCCCAACAATAGATCAACCGTCAATCTTAATTATATTTTCTGTTTACAAGTTTATTTTGTGAAAATATAACTGAAATAATAGTTTTGCCATTTGAAATGAAAGGCAGAAATAATTGTTTATAAAAAAAGTATAATATCACAATAGAACAATAGGGCAAATACTGACCGTTCAGAAATGAATCTACTAAAGAAATAGATGTTTTACAGAAATATTATTATGTTTGATCAATGTAACAGTGAAAACTCATTACGTTCAACATATACTTTTTCTAAAAGCGTATTTTTCTAATCAAAATATTCACCATTACTCTCGTCAGTTTTTTGCACAAAGTTGGTTTATTTTCTCATCATTGTAAATGCTAGAGCCAAATAAAACAAATACCCTCTGCCATAAATTACTTGTTAAATTGTTCAATTTTCTAAGCACATACTTGAACATATTATGAAGTAATTGCTGAAAGAAATTTAAGTATAAATAGTTGACGTAATATGGGCGGAGATCCAATAATGTTTTGCGAAAATTGTGTCGCGTGAGTACTTATAAAAGAAGAAGCATTTTTAACGCTAATTCCTTACCGAGTAGAGGCTTTAACTATGTGTGAGAGTAGGAGGGGTGTTTTTCTATCAACTAAAAAGTGACAACTTGACAAAGTCCGACATAATTTGAATCAGTTTGAAGCAAATTTGGTTGAAATAATTCATACACTTGTAAGAACATGTTGTAATTCTGATGATCGATAATTGTAGAATGATTTTCAAAATCGGAATATTCAAAGTTATAAAAATTGACAAAGTTATTAATATTGACATTTTATAGGTTGTTGGGAAAGCATAATAAAACATTTCCAGCATAATAAAACATTTTCCATTTTAATAACTGGAAATGTTTTATTATGCTTTCCCAACAACCTATAAGCATGTATATTTCTAGAATGGAAATTTATTGGACATAGCTTAAATAATAACTTGCAAACGGCAGGAGGAAATATTCAGTATAATATGTATGTTGCAAATTGTTTGGTATATAATTTTTCTTCTAAGTTCATTGTCCTTTCAGCACGTAGGAGTTCATACATTTCACGTATTCGTATACCTTATGGCTCCGAGCACGCTTTCTCCTTGTTCTGTCATCACCCTACTGAGGCCCTGTCTCTTATTCCCTCTATCGTCCCTGTTAGTATCAGGTTCTCCAAGCCCTCCTTGCAAGAAATTTGATTGTATCATCCTGATACTCAATATTAATTTCCTTTTTTTTCATCCTTTTCAAAACCATATCTTTATTCACATGTTCAGTCCATGATATCCGCAGCATTGGTATACTCCAAGCTTAGTATATACCTATAGGCATCCAATCTAAGTGTGTATGAGTAAGGGTAACTAAGAAAAGTTGCGTTCAATTTTGAAATCTTGAATTGAATCTCTTTTTATATTATTTTGCTTCATTAGTCAAGACTGCCAAAATAGAAAATGACTCATATAGGTAATTCATATATTGTGCGACATGTATTATATTAGGGTAATGTGCATGCTTGTGTGGGGGGGGGGTTATGTTTGTTTATGTGCATATATAATTTAAAACATGATTCTAAAATCAAGTAAATAATAAAAACTAGTATTTATTTCATCATAATATTTCACTTTGAGTGAAGTAGAAATTAAAAGATCATCTCTTATATTCGGTAAAACAAATTTTCTAATCAAAACATACACCATAATTAAAGCGTGGTTTAAAATGTTGAAATATAAATAAAATATCTTATTATATAATGTTGTTTTATTTTTCAAAATATATAAAATTTTATAATAAGGGATTATAACGCCCAAATCCTATACATTTCAGTATATTATATCGATATCATTATCACTGCAGCGCCATACCACACTCGCCAGTCACGGTAATCGTCGGGCTAGCGTTCCAGATTAGAAAGCAAGTTCTCATCAATAATGGAATGAGCTGGATTTGATTATATTTGCTTATTACACACACACACACACACACACACACACACACATATATATATATATATATATATATATATATATATATATATATATATATATATTCCAACTGAATATTACGCTTAATTGTCTTTCACTAAATGTCAAAAGTTTCTTTATACTGAAACATTTAATATTACCATTAGAATATACCGTTTAGTGAAAACCTACATTTTAAAGTCATTATATGAAATTCTATTTTCAGCTCTTAAATTAATGTCCCGCAGTTATTACATAATTTCTAATTTCAAGTATGTCCCCGGGCCAATTGGATAACATTACGCATATAATATCCCTTTTAGCTATTTTCCATTAATACTTTTTGCAATAAAACAAAGACTAAATTTGATTAAGTCTTAAAACTTGTCATGAAAACTCAATTTGAATTAATTTAATGCCTCAAAATTACGAGTGAATTTGGATATTGTTTTTCACATAATAATAATAATAATAATTATAAAAATAATAATTCAAATAAATTTCTTCTATGATGTTTAGCTAAGATAATTGTTCTAATCTTATATCTTTAATTATTAAAGTATATCTAGCAATAAATCACTGTCCTCGAATTGTTTTTTTTATTTTGATTCTCAGATATGTTCGTAGCCAACTATATATTTAATTCAGGATATTTTTATTTTCATAGAAAATTGTACCTATTGACATTAACGTTCAAAGAAAATAAAAAAATTCACCTTATTTTACATTAAATATTTCCTAAATCCATTAGTAATTGTTTTGGGAGCAAGAAGAAAAGAGTGACTTAATTAATTTCCAATAATGCATTAAATGCTAACGAAATTAATATTAGGGTTTTAGTAAAGTATCAGGGAATGGTCTTATTTAATATATACCTTTTTTATTTTATTTTTTTATTTCTATCAATATTTTCTAACTGAAATGGAAAAATGTTGAATTTGAAATTTAATTTTATGTTTTGAAATAAAAGTATTTGCAGAAACTAGTGTTTCCATCTTCTTCCCTGTGGCTGTGTGTCTCTCTCTCTCTCTCTCTCTCTCTCTCTCTCTCGGTCTTTCTCTCTCTCTATATATATATATAAATTAAAAAAGGATTAATTCAATGATATTCAATGACCATTTCGATATGAAAATCCCCACGCGGGATAACACATCACCTCAGCAACAGAAAAAACCTTTCAGAAACCCATATATATATATATATATATATATATATATATATATGCACACACACACACACACACACATATATATATATATAAATATATTCTTTTTTAATTGAAAATTAAATGCTGTTGAGCTACCAAATGAGCGAAAAGGTTTTCTCTTTGAAATTTTAATGAAAATATAAGAAAATATTAATCTGGTAACGAAATACTAATCTTTGTTTTTGCAGACAATGTTCCCTTTTTGATAGTTTTCACTAGTATAAAAAATCAAAATAAATCATTCATTTCACCCATGTTAAATTTTTGTCTTGTTTAATATTTTCCTTTCAAATTATTAATTCCTTTTCTTTATTTTTTAATTTTTTCTCACTGAAATATATTAATGTTAAGTTTATAATTTATTATTGATTTTTTATTTTAAAAGTTTGCATATCCAAGTATTTCCAACCTCCTCTCTGTGGTTGTCTGTTTTTCTCTCCCTCTCGCTTGCTCGCCCGCTCACTCTTTCTCTATGAGTTCAAGATTAGTTGCTGCCGAGTTACCAAAAGTTCAAAAAGGCATTGTCTTTTAAATATTTATGAAATATCAAAGAAAACTTTAGTCTTTTTTAGTCGACTTAACGAAATACTAATCTGGTGAATCTACATTATTTTCCTCTATTAGAATGTTATTTGGAATTATATTCAGTAAGTATTTAATATTTTAATTCTTTCATCCTCTACACCGTACTTACCCGTACATTTGTTTAATTTTATTTTTTGGCACTGGATGTCAGCAATTATGTAGGAGAAAAATGAAGCTTCCAATGGGCGGATGAACTTTAAAGTAGTCAACGGCAAGCTAACTAGGTGTCTTGTAAATTCCTGTTGAGAAGACAACGGGATAACACTCCACTAACCGTCCCGTATACAATCAAGGATGTACAAATTAAAAATATGCAACCCAACGGCGTGAAGGAAGTTAATTGCAAAGAAAGTAACTCCTCGCCCGGCAATAGATCTTACGTGACAATCAAACAGCGACTGTTAACACTAAAGGCGTAAAGGGAGCACGCTTTTCCGAAATTTATTCCGTGTCCGGTAAGGAACGACATGAGCAACAGGTGTCTCTAGACCGTTATTATGTGACTGTGATCAAGAAAATAATTATTCAAGGAACATGGAATATCAGGACGCTGAACAGCTGTGGATAAATTGAGAGTGTCAAGGTTTAAACGAGCAGACTGAACATCAACATTCTGAGCATATGCGAAGCTAAATTTCAAAACACTGGAGACTTCTGCAGCAAAAACTACAGGATCATATATGAACGAGGAAAAACTAACGAAAAGCGATATTATACTTAATACTAGACCAAAATTGCTTTCCGTAGATTGCCAGTTCTCTGAAAGAGTTCTCCTAGTAAATCTGAAATGTAGACCCTTTAACAGAGCAATTATGATAATCTATGCACCAACTGCGAAAAGGACTGAGGAAGAAATAGAATCGTTCTACTCCACTCTTTACAATGCCAAAACTCACTGTAAAATCTAATAATTTAGAATTATCATGGGTGATTTGAATGCCAATGTAGGCAATGGGAGGCAAGAGTAGACCACTGGGAAATTTAGATTAGGTAACCACAACGACCAGGGTGAAAGATGAATACAGTTATTTAAGGTGATAACCAACACCTCGTTGTAAGAATAATCAAGATGTCTTTGGTCATGAAGAAGCCCAGGACGCGACACACAAAGCAAAGCAATTATATAACCATGAGCAAAATATTCAGGAATAGATTGGTTTGATGTGCATCCTACCCAAGTAAAGATGGTGAAAACGTACACATCTAGTTATTTGAAAACTAACGGTAAAACTTTGGAGACTGACGACGCCTAATGCAGCTCGCAAATTTAATACACGTTTGAATGACCTCAGCATGCAGAAAAATATACTGAAATTGCCAGAGAAAAATTCGAACAACAAAAGAGAAACGGAAACTCAAGTTGGGACACACTAAAGGGAAGCCTACTGGCAAAAAAAAACAAAAAACATCACTGTTCCAAAGCAAATCGGAGGCAAAAGATAAAATTGTGGATAATTGAAGAGATCCTTGAGATGCAAAAGAGGCAAAAGATATTGCAAAGACACGGAACGGAATGCAGGAAACTACACAATGAAATAAGTAGTAATATAGACAGACTAAACTAAAATGGCTTAACAACAAATGTGCAAACGTAGAGAGCTTTAAAAAGTCTAATAAAGGATAAATGCATAAAGAAATAAGGTAATGGCATGCCAAGGAACATGCTCCTCGAAATAATGTATAACATCCAAGGATGAAACTATCATATTAGCGAAAGACGAAATTATCCAGCAGTGTAAAACATATATAAAATATCTCTTCCATGACAAGAGAGAGAAATGGACATTAAACAAAGATGCTGACGGACAGAAATATGAAATTCCGAAAAGGAAGCTGAAATGGCCAAATTATATAGAAACAAATCAGCTGAAACAGAGAGCATTGTCATAGAGATGCTGATAGCCTTAGATAATTTCTTTATAGAGAAGTTAAAAGAAATATTAAATAAAACATACAACAGTGTTGTAATACCAGGTTGCCTAAGCGGATCACATTTCTTAGCTCAGAAAAGTCGATACAAATGAAAAAGAAAGGTTAGCTGCGTTGTGTAGAATATACCAAGGCGTTCGACTAAAATTCATGGAAATTGGAAGCAATCTCGACATTTCGCAAGACATCAGAGTAATCAAGAACCTGTACTGGCAGCAAACCGCCTTCATACGGACAGGAAACGAATTCAGCAGATATAAAAAATAGAAAGTGGTTTAAGACCCGGATGTGCAGTTTGACCAGGATCTAATCAATTCGTAGAACGAGACTAATCTCATGACCCACTAATTTAGCCAGAATTCTTCATTGACGGTCACAGTAGATGCACAGTGTTGATAGCTGACACGGAAAGAGAACTACAATACCCCCTAAAAATATAGTTGAAGAAAATCAAAAGAATGGACTACAAATAAACTACAAAAAAAAAATTATACATGGCCTTCAGCAAACAGAGGAGCCCAAAATTCCACTTACTTGTTAGGGATACTAAAATCAATCAATTATAAAAAATTTAATGCAAATTTTATGCAAACGGGTGCTGAACAATAGCAAACCCTCTATACCTCCTTCAATCAATGAATTTGAGGTTCTCACGTCATCTGCGGACAAAGCTGAGTGATTTGCTCGCAGATTCTCATCCAACTCCACATTTGACTCGTCTGGAGTAACCTCACCCGACTTAACTATTAGAACTGAGACTAAACTGTACGATATATATATTAAGCTGACCGTAGTATCCCGAGTAACTTCAAAACTTGACTCCCATAAGGCGAGCGGTGGCGATGGAATCCCGGTGATATTCCTTAAGAAATGTGCTCCTGAACTCTCCTCTGTCCTCTCTAAACTGTATAACTACTGCCTTTATGCTTCCTGTTTTCTTGCATGCTGGAAGTTCTCTTCTGTCGTTCCTGTATTTAAGAACTGTGATGAATCCTCGGACCCATCCAACTATCGCTCTATCAGTCTTCTATCAATTTTCGGAAAGTGTTTGAAGCCATAATCAATGCTGAAATATTTCGACATCTTAAAGCTCATAAACTCTACTCTGACAGGCAGTATGGCTTCCGCTTTGCCAGGTCCATGGCTGACATGCTAACGACATTTAAGGCGTACATGCTTCAGGCACTTGAGGCGTCCGGTGAGGCTCGTGCAGTTGCTGTGGACATCTCCAAGGCTTTTGACAGGGTTTGACACTCTGGTCTTCTATGCAAGCTACGTGGTTACGGTATTACCAGACGTTTGCTTGATCTAATCCAATCTTTATTAAATAACCGCAAAATCAAGAGCGTTTTGAATGGGCATGCCTCTACATCCGACAACACAAACGCTGGTGCCCCTCAATGTTCTGTCCTGGGCCCGACGCTCTTCCATATTTTCATAACTGACCGCCCCCCAAGAAGAAATCTACGCAGATGAAACCACAATTTACTCCCGCATCAGTAAGAAACCTGTCGTGGCGGACAAATATTTTGCTGATCTTGAAAGGGATCTACACTCTGTGGTGAATTGGGGTAAAATGTGGCTTGTCAATTTCAATACCTCTAATTATTACAGGGGATATCTCCTACCTCCCATAAGTATTGAAGAATCGAGTCTCCCTGTGAGCAATACACTACGCCTCCTCGGCCTTACCCTTTCTTCTCATCTCAAATGGAACCACTACATTGAATTCATAGCTAAATCCACTGCTAAATAGGTTAGGTCACTGTGTCAGGGCAGTATGTTTTTCCCGCTTGCATACATCCGGCAGATATAAAAATCAACCATTCGTCCTTGCATGGAATATTGTTGCATTATCTGGTTAGGCACCCCTGCTGTTCATCTCAGTGTTCTCGACAGGCTCTAAAGAAGAATTAGTAATGTGATAGGTAGCGACTTGGTGGCTCGACTATAGCCACTTCCCCAGCAACGGGATATGGCCTCCCTTTGTCTGTTTTATAAATACGTTCATGGCTTCTGCTCCAACCAACTTAATTCCTGGTGCCTCTGCAACAGGTGTTTACTCGTGCAACCAGATTAGCATCTGGATCCCACCCATTCACAGTTAGATTAACCAAATGCAGACGACAATTCTACTCCTGCAGCTTCTTCTCTCGCACTTCCCACCTGTGGAACTCGCTTCCATATTCTTGCTATCCTGAGAGCTACAACCTCTAGGAATTTAAATGCAATGTCAATATTCATCCCTTAACAACTTGATTCTACTTCTTTCTACACCACCCTGTATATCCTTTCCTTACTCTCCACCTTTGCAAATGTCATTACACCTGTATTCCCATCCTTCTATTGCTCTTTTTTAACTGGTTCGTCTTTCTCTTCACTCTCTTCTAATTAATTTTTTACTCTTATGTATCCTCCTGCACACCAGTGGCGTTACCGCCTTTATCGGGGTGATACAATTAAAAAACAACGAATCTATCCTATATATCTATAATATCTTTGTCTATTCTTAGAATATTTCTGGTATTATCCTGAAATATATTTGGAAACTTTTGATGAAATCTAAAGAAAATCAGCAATATTGTTTGCCATGAACTAGCTCTCGGTTCTAACGACATTCCAAGCGTCGTATCGTTATAACCCGGTTCTATTTCTACAAATAATTTTAATGTAATTTTCCAAATGAGCTATTTGTAAGTTATTATGGATTTAAGTGCAGTATTAGACTGGCCGGTTTGGTGCAATGTATATTGACTCGGAACGACAAATCGGGGTGCCGAGTTCTAATTCCAGTTGAATTACTTGCATTCACTTACGCAGAAATACCTTGGGAAAGATATTAAGCCATCTCTTCCCTCCGGTTATGGGTTAAATAATAGAACATATTTGGTTATATAGCCGTGGCTGGCAACCAGTTTGCCGCAGAATGCAATGGCAACACGCTGCGGGATAATATTCTGCCAAGTAAGTTATGTCTCTCTCTCTCTTTCGAGACATGACCGCCCAAAGCGTGTATCCCGTATGGCAATTAAGTGAATGACTAGATTGGCATCAAAAGCTTTTCAAATTACAGTTTAATTGACTAGATATAATCGTAAGTTCTATGCTAAAGTTTGCCGCTCTCGCAATTATCGACTGTAGAACTCTCTTACGCCTCTATTTTCCTATTCAATTTAATCTAGAAAACTTAATTGCAATGCCAATCATTAGCTACTGCCTTCCAGATTGCTCTTCCATTTCTCTTGACATTTTGAATATTTCTAATTATAAATGTTTCAAATTTAGTAAAACCTTGTGTCTTAGTTTCTGTGCTTCCTTGCTTGGTGTAAATCTTATTAAAATAGAAATTCGCTGTCTACGAGAATAGACCTGCTCTCATCCTAAAAGTCTACTAATTTATCAAATGCCATATGGGAAACTTTACCTACTTCCAAACATTTGCAGAATTAAATTTACTATCATGACAATAGTCAAATTATTGATAGCGTTTTTATCAGATAAGAGGTCTTCTCTTGGCAGGCTGTGATCAGATCAAGAGAGACTTTAAAACTTTAATGAGAAAATATATCTTCACTGACTGTAATCATCCATTTGCTGTCATAAGAAAGAACAACTGATGCCTCACAGTGTTTATGAGGAAATACATACTTTATGCCATAATGATAAGAAGTAATTTGTTATCCTGAAAATCATCTTCTAAAATTTTAATTATTTTATGAGAAAATATATCATATCCCGGCTGAAGCTTTGCACAAATTGACTATCTCGAGAAGAACTGACAATTTGTTTATGAAATATTATTATCGAAACTGATTCAAAGCAGATATTTGTTCTCACAGTTGACATCTATTGACGTGTCAGTGGTTTTACAAGAAAACCGTATCTTCTATTGCGTGGGTGGGAGAAAAATTTGTAACCGCGAAAATGCTTTTTGATTTCGCAATGCGGTTTGATATCTCGAAAACATTTTTCTGATTTGCTTATGTATTAATGTTGAAAATTCTCCTCGGTATTACAGACAGTAAGTAACTCTCACCAACGGCGTATACTGATTTGACTATACATTTACGAGTATCTGTATCTTGTGAGGAGGGTGCTTTTATGAAAAATGTCTACCGAGTACTGATGTTTTTATAACTAATTTATCAGCTCTTGGCTGACTTTGTACAGATATTTAACATTAAGACTACTGATATAAAGCGTGTTAGCTGTGAGTCGAAATCGCCAACATAGTCTCCAATCCTCATGCGTTTATGAAAAAATATGCGCTTATATTGGCTGCAAGTATACAGTGCTTAACAACACTTATAATTGGACAGCAGATTGGTATTCCCTTTGTATATCTCTCTCATATAAATTCTTTCAAACTTTTTTTCAACGCACAAAAAGAAAAACCCTCACACACTCGTAAATAAATATATTTTATTTGCTTCTTTTTATTAACAATTTTGGAATTGTTCTGGTTGCTGATATTATTAACACACTACATTTTTTTAATCTCACATGTTCATTCGTATTAACACAATAATGATTCAAATGAAAATAAATCGCATCTACGCATGTCTCTCTTAATAGTAAGTGGCATCTGATCTAATGGGGAAATAGATCTTTTTGGTGGAGAAAGAATATTCAAGCTTTTCGTCATGTATTAGTGAGATAGCTTTGTTTAATATTAGTATTCATTAGTAAACTCTGTAGAATGAGCAAACAAAATACTTTATGATTTTCAGCAAATTTATATAAGGTATTTTAACTAAAAATTAGATTTAGTCACAACATTTGTTATCATTTTAAAAAATGCAATAAATAAACATAATCAACCCTATTAATAAATAGAACAAAAAAACGTAGAAATAACAGAGAACAAACCTCACAACACACCAACAATACGTCCAGCTACCTGTAAATGGTAAAAAAATAAAAGAAACTATCGTCACTACAAAAAAACAAAAGATCATATATTCCAATACAAAATAACCTAAACTAAACGAAAAGGTGACCTTCCCAAAATTAAATAAAACATATCCTACTCTCATGGGTTGCTCTTGATTGTAGGATGAAAGTGTGACTATTCTATTTTCATCTCATTTTACTACATTGTATATTGTATATGCTGCTTGTTTTAGTTCATGTCGTTTCTAATTTTCAACACATATTCGTTTCTTAGAAGTTTTTATATTTTAATTTTCGTCATAACTTTGGAAATTTACTCATACCATTATGCATCCTATTTTGTTTTTTTTTACTATAAATGTTTTTAAGATTAATATTGTTGTACCATAAGTGTAACTTTATCTTTCTACGTATTTTTGAAATGGTTACACGTACTCCAGTTATTGATATGCTAACAGTATTAATTCATCTATCTTGTGCTATGCAAGATTTATTTGAAACCATGATTATTACTAAATCATTCATTTATCCTTATCTTTTAAATTTTTAATATGCATGGCATTCACTAATATATAATGAATTTGATTTTCTGAGATGTTAATAAAATTATAGCCCAAGAGTCTCAAATTTTGTTGAATTAGTTTGATGTTATCTGTTTTCATATATTGTACGTTTCGATAATATATTCCATATCATATGATTGATGGTAACAAAGTTTTTATAATATGGATATAGCTTGTTCAATTAAGAAAATAATTTCAGTTATACATCTTTCCAAAGTTTTTCCTTTACCTGAGCGTGTTATGTCTACTTAAATATTGCTAATGTAGAGCATTTGCGCGCATTCCACATTACAGGCACTACCTGGCCTAATGGTTGGGTCATATGAATAAATTAAACGCTTATAAATTTATTTGCAGATGGCAAAACACTGAAAATCAGTATATTCTTAAATCAATAATGACAAAATAAGTCATTTTCATAATCATCATATATACAATATTGGATGTATTGTTCTGCGTGCTTGCAATTATTAAACAACCTGAAAAAATTCTGAAAATTAAAACTCACTCGTTAATTGAAGAGCGCTTCCCTAAAATAACAAACTTGTGCATTCTACGAAACCTTGCACAAAATAACAACAACTAAAACAACAACAACAACAATAAAATAATAATGATAATAAAAATTATTATTATTATTATTATTATGTCATTTTTCATCATATTTAGATTTCTGCATTGGTCTCACTACCAACCAAGTCTGCGGGGAGACCTAAGGCAGGTAGTGGCGTGTTGTTATGACTCCATTTCATGTTTTTCTATCCTCCCTATCATCCCCAGCATTACATAGATAACGTTTTCCTTAGTGTGTGGGCTGTACTTAATAATACAATTTTTTGTATATCTCTTAAGCTGGGGTTTCCAGGGATTCTTTCAATGTGTTGTTTTGTTCCATTTTTTATCATTCCAAGTGCACCTACTATCACTGGCACAACTCTTGTTTTCAATTTCCACATTTTTTCTATTTCAATTTCCAGGTCTTTATATTTTGACAGTTTTTCAAATTCCTTGATTGCTATGTTACAATCCGCTGGACAAGCCATATCAATTAATAGACAAGTTTTCTCCTTCTGGTTTTTAACAATAATGGTTTTTTAATAATGGTTTTTTATTATTATTATTATTATTATTATTATAAGATTATTATATTATTATTATTATAAAAATGTGGAAATTGAAAACAAGTATCGTACCAATGAGAGTGGGTGCACTTGGAATGATAAAAAATGGAACAAACAGCACATTGAAAGAATTCCTGGAAACCCCAGCTTAAGAGATATACAAAAGATTGTCTTGTTAAGTGCAGCCCACACACTAAGGAGA